>RJWM01028497.1:0-25459 GCA_004363535.1 Dasyprocta punctata
AGTGCATTTAGTAGTATAGACTTTTAAACTATCTTATGAATACCCTTATATAAAACTATGTCTTTTTTCCATACCTTCCTTCCTTGGTTCCCCTTGTAATACCTCTTATTGTCTTCAAACTAAATGCGCTTACCAATTGGCCAAATATAGTCGAATGAAATAGTACTGAATAAAACCAATAACAAATAAGATAATGGAGGCAATACATAGTAATGCAACATTGATTTCTATAATGCCTCATGTTAACTTCAAGGCAGTTGCCTATATCATCTGTTGTAACACAATCATACTAAGATAGGTTAAAATCCCTCAGAACAGAACAGTGAAAGTAATACCTGGTTTTGAAGCAGGGTGATCATATATCACTGAAGGCTACCCTTATAAATTTTGTTATCTTTACAATAGCTGTCTTTGTCATCATTTATGATGAAGATAGGCTGGTTGAGGTAGAATAGGATTAAACTAAACAGCTCATTGAAAACAATACTGGACTTAAATCCCGTTAATGGATTATTCATTTGTCTGCCCTGCTCAGTGGTATCTCTCTGTCGCTTTTTCTGGAGCAGTGGACTTCTTTATCTCTCTCTAGAATGTCCTTCAGTATTCTCCGTAGGGTTGGCTCGGTTGTCATAAATTTCTTTAGTTGTTCTTTGTCGTGGAAGTATCTTGTTTCTCCGTTGATTTTAAAAGATAATTTTGCAGGGTACATTAATTTGGGTTGGAAGTTATTTTCCTTCAGGGCTTGAAATATTTCACTCTAAGCTCTTCTTGACCTGATGATTTGTGTTGAGAAGTCTGTCGTGATTCTGATGGGCCTTCCTTTGTAGGTAATCTGTCTCTTTTCTCTAATAGCTTTTAATATTATGTTTTTGTGTTGAATTTCTGGAATGTTGATTATTATATGTCTGGGTGTAGGCCTGTTTTGGTCAAATTTAGCTGGAGTTCTATCTGCTTCAGTTATCTGAAAGTCTCTTCCTGTTCCCATGCTTGGGAAGTTTTCTGTAAATAGTCTTTTAATTTGATTTGTATTGACCCCTGCTTTTTCACTCACACCTTTTATTTGTAAGTTATGTTTCCTTGGGTTGTCTTGCAGCCATTGCACTGCCACTTTCAGATTTCTAATTATCTTGAGAAAGTGTCTCCTTTCTCTCTCCCAGGCTTCCATTCTTTCTTCCAGATACAAAAGTCTATCCTTGGTTTCCTTCAAGTGGTTCTGCAAACTTTTATTGGAGTCTTTGATATCCTGGTAGTCTCTCTGAATCTGATTAATGCATTCTAAGTCTTTATTTGTTTCATTCTCAATTTCCTTTGATTTTCCATCCTCCACCTTTCCGGGTATGTTTCCTTTAGAGGTGTTTAGCGATTCCCTGATTATGTATTTCATTTCAATTCTCAGTTGGGCTAACAGTGCCACTTTAATTTCTTTCATAGCTTCATGGAGTTGTCTCCCCACTTTGGTTGTCATCTCCTCTGAGAGTTTAATTTTTGGACTCCCGACCTTGTCTGCCTTTGCGTCATCTGGGTTTGTGCTGCTTGTATCGGAGTCCAGAGGGTGCCCTCTACCTTTCCGTCTTGGCATTTTCCTGGGCTCAGCTGAGAGCCAGTGTTGGCCCACTGTGTTTCCCCAGCCCACCTCTGCTCTGTGGATGTCTGCTGCAGTGCACGAGGATAGGGCTGCTCCCTGTGAACCCGTACCGGGCCGTCTGCCAAACTTCCCCTGTCACCCCCAGGGTACCCACGCAGATTCTGCCACAACCTTCCAGGAACCGTGCCTAATTAGGTGCAGTTCCAGTCTCAAGATGGATGCCTGTCCCTCGCTCTCCCTCGGGGGTGGGGGGTGGGGGACTGGGGGCCGCCAGGTTCACTCACTTGCCTGCTTGCGACCACCTTGCTCCATAATCGACCACCTCCTCTGCCATCCCTGCCGCAGCTGTAGGAATTCGACCACTTATCGCCAGCACCCCAATCGCACCTTCTCAGTTCGGATCACAATGCTAATTGGATTCGGCTCCAGTCAGAGGTGCTACTGGTCTCTGCCTTTGTTTATTTCATTTTTTTTTACTCTTTCTGTGGGCTACAGTTCTCGTTTTAGATTCTTCTTGGGTCCAGAGGACCCATCTCCCTCTTTTTTCCTTCTCTCTGTTATTATATTATTTTATATTCCAGCATTTGGACGGTATATTCAGGGAGTCTCCCTACCGCAGTGTTATCTGGGCAGCCATCTTGCAGGAAGTCCGGTGAGGGGCTTTTGGATTGTCCCACCTCATTGCCTCCTGGATTTGCCTTTGGTGAACTGGATGTCTGGGTTTGCATTTTGCTTAAGTGTCTTCTCATTTTATTTTCTCTCTTTTTTTAGTTTAATTCTTGGGGTGATGTTTATAAGTTGCCTATGGTAGTTTGCTTCTTGGTAGTATTTCAGACCCTTAGGTGATGATTACTATCTGAGGTATTGTCCAGGTGTGGCTGTTTTTTGGGTTTTGAGTCTGTTGGAAGATCTTACCTCTTCAGTTTGTTGGAGATGAGAAGTTGTTTCTTGTTTGGCCTAGTCCCTGATTCTTAGCACTGTGCCACCATATTTTCTGTGACCTTTAGTTAATCTCAGTCATGGAATACCAGGACCAAAGGCTGTTGAGAATGATTATGTCAGTTTTGGCTGTAGTGGTACCAATAGCATCAAACACAGCCTAGAAAACAACAAACTGAGCTAACCCTTAATTTGCAACCACATGAACTAGATTTGTGATTATATAACAAAATGTAAAACAAGCCAGATAATTATATGCAATATATCAGTCCCTAGTGTGTCAATTTTGCCCTTGAGGGTTAAAATTTAGAATGGATTAAGAAGAAAATAGAGAAGTGAAAAAAGAGAAAGAGATTAGAAGTATGGTTGGAAGACAAAGCAGGATCACTCCAACTTGGGGAAACTGGTGCAGAAAACTGAAGGAAAAGAGAGATGAAAGAGATAAAAGAAAGAACAGGATGGATTGACACCCACAAAGAGGTTAGGAACTACTTTCACACTCATATAAAAACAGTGAAGGAGAAAAAGAGAAAGAAAAACAAACAGTCCACCTCCAGTATTCTCTGTGGTTTCCCTAGTAGACAACCTGTGGAGACAGTCCTGAATCATGCTGATCTATCCCAGCAAGCCAGCAGTTGCTTTATGGTGAGGTAGTGGATTATCTCAGCAGGCTTCCTCTGAGACCAGACACATTGGTCTTGCTGCAGTCCAAGCAATTTCCACAGATCTACACCCAGCTAGGAGCTGCTATAGAAAGCCAGCAGCAGTTCTGGGTTCTGGGCTTACCTGGCCCGTCTCCAAAATGGCTCCTGGCTAGTCAGTCTTTCCTGGTGGGAGGACTCATTCCTCTGTACTCACCACCAGTCAGTGTAGTCCTCCAAGTCCACTGCTGTATTTCTCTGCAGAGGCTTCTGGGGTTGCTAGCCATCACCATCACCCTGACCTTGTGCCCCCAGATTTGAACAGCTCCTCTAGCACAGTGAGTCCCATCTGAGGGTAAAGGTGCTGCCAGCTACCACTTTCTTCTTCCTTGAAGTCTTTCTTTTCACTCTCTTGGTGGGTTTCAATTTGTACTTCAGATTCTTCCTGGGTCTAGGGGACCCACTTCCTTCTTTGTCTTCCTTACAATGCTATATTCCAGCGTCTGGATGGTGGCTCTCAGAGAGGCTAGTTTCTCTGCTGCTTACCACTCTGACATCTTTTCAGAAGTCTCTTATGGTTTATATCTGGACTCATGTGCCCAAAGGTGGAGCTTTTGGAAGGGTGATTGAATTATGGGCACACTATACATAAATGTGATGTTAGGAAGTGAGACCTGGTCAAAAGATGTAGGTCACTAGAAGCATGGCCTTCTTGGGTACATCTGCCTCATGGTTCCTCCCTTCACTGTCTGCTTTCTGCATGCTATGATGTGATCAGCTTTCCTCTGCCTAAGCCCTCCCACCATGCTGCTGACCATACAGGGACCAAAACTTCTGAAAATGTGAACTAAAGAAACCTCTTCTCCTTTAAATTGTGGGTTTCAGGTGTTGTATCCCCATAATAAGAAAGTGACTAAGACAGATTTAGTACCAGAAGAGTGGGGTCATTGCTGTGACTGTCTGACCATGTGGTTTAGAAGCCTTTGGAACTGGCTTGCATAAAGAGTTTGGGAACATTTGGAGATGCTCACTGGAAGAGCAGCCTTAGAATGCTATAAATTGAGCTTGATTGGAGATTCTGTTTGGATCTTAAAAGACTAGAATGATGATAGCAGTGTGAACAGAGAAGACCAGGCTCAGGAGCTTTCAGCTGAGATCAAGGACTCCATTAACAGTTGAGTTAGAGACCACATATATATTTTGGCAGAAAATGTCTCTCATGTCCTGAGATGTTGCTAGAGACTAAGATCAGGCTGTGGACAAATCAGTGTGGTGCAGGAATTTTCAAGGCAGCCAAACATTCAGGCTGTAGTGTGGCTACTTACTAATTTGGTGAGACCTACTGTGGGAAACAAGAGAAACAAGAGCAAGAGAAACAAGGGCAGAAAGACCATTTGAAAAGTTTTCAGCAAGGCCATAAAGGAAGTGCCTGCAAAGGTAGTGACTCTGTTAGCAAGGTTACTGAAAAGATGAAAATGAGGCCAAGTATTTTGCATTAGGATAGGAGGTATGCCTTGAGGGCATCCAGGGAATCAGAAAGATCCTATCCTCAGGTAAAAAAATGTGAAATTGGAAGACTTTGCCTTTAAAGAGAGCCCCAGGGCATGTGCTTAAGAGTGCCACATAGGAAGTTGATTTCCTGGGATTTGATTCACAGTGCTCCACCATCTGGGCACCAAGGGGCCTCTTTAGCTATGATACAAGAAGACCCAGCTACTGGTTGAGCTGGCAGCTGATCTTGGCATCATCTACCTGGTTTTGGTTTTATAGGCATGCAGATTACAGGAGTTATGGGGTCAGAGAGGCTTCCACCCAGATTTCAGAAAACAGCCAGGCAGTGTGCTCCTGAGATGGCAGTGTGTAAAGCTGTGAGAATAATGTGGAGACCCTAGGAAGCTGGAGAAGCCAGGAACATGGCCATGTTTAAATTTCTTTTAGATCTTTGTAGGAGTTTACAGCTGAGAGTTTCTGTTAAGTCTCAGAGGAGACTTTGGACTTGGACTTCTCAGCAATGCTGAAACTGCTAAGACTTTGCCAGCTCTTAGAGGTGGACTAAATGCATTTGCATAAAGAGATGTGCACAACTCTTCTAGGCGTCAGGGTGGAATGTTATGGTTAATATCTGGATGCCCTCTGAAGCCTCATGGGCTCGAAGGTGGGACTTTTGAAAGGTGATTGGCACCTGGAGAACTACAGCTAAAAGTGGTGTTAGGAACTGAGGCCTGATCAGAAGAGGTGGGTCACCTGGTGGAGTGTGACTTCCTGCCTGGTTCCTCCCTTCACTCTGTTTGCTGGCTGCCATGATGTGAACAGCTTTTCCTCTGCTATGGCCTTTTGCCATGTCTTCTTGCTTTGGAGCCAGCTGAGTACAGTCTGAAAATATGAGCCAAAATAAACTTCTTTTCCTTTAAGTTGTAGAGTAAATGACCAAGCCAGATTTGTGGCATTGGGGAGTAGAGAAGTGAAAGAGTAAACATAGAAATAACCAGAGAACTCAAAGCTGAACTCTCAAGATGGCCCCAGGTATGCCAACCTGAAAACAGGTTTCCTTGCTGTGTAGCCTTGGGATGGGAAGATATTAATGACAGAGCGTATCCAGCCAATAACAAGGCTCCCTCAAATTCATGGCAGGTGATGAAGACTTAAAGAGCAGCTGTGATTTGTGGTAGGTATTTGCTGAATACATTTGCTAAGCTAAGTATATTAGAAATAGCCTGAAAAGTTGTGAAGGGTACAGATTTAGCATCCCTAATCTGACAATACAAAATCCCAAATGCCCCAAAATATGGAAGTTTTTGAGTGCCAACAAGGTACCGCAAATGGAAAATTTTACATCTGGTCTCATGTGACAAGTCACAGCCAAAGTGCAGATACACTAAAAGTATTGGGTAAGATTACTTTCAAGCTGTGTAGAGAAGGTAGACATGAGACAGAATGTTTGCTGGCTTTGAGTCCCCTTCCCAGTACAACTCATCAGTTACATGTGGATGTTCTGAAAAAAAAATTCCAAACACTTCTGGTCTCAAGTATTCTGATAATGGATACTCAGCCTATGTTTATCAGAAATATAAGTGATCCTTCCCTATTATTAGAAAGAGGAGTTACAGAGCAGGAAGCCATATGGTCCCTGGAAGGAGGAATTGGAAAGGAGCTGTTCCAAGAGAACTTTGGGGCCTTTGTTAACAGAGGCAATGGACGCAGCAGGCCCTTGAAACCTGCCCAGTTATTGGGGAACCTTAACAAGATCCATGGTCTCAGTTTCACTGAGAAATTCATAAGAAACAAACACATGCCATTTTCAGATTGCTAATTTACCCTAAAAGAATGAAAGTGCCTACCATATTCTATATGTTTTTTCCACTGCAGATTTAGGCATTTTATCGTATGAAAAGGAAACCAAATAAAGATTGGAGAGCTGTTTATTGAGAAGAAAGTAAGAATGAAAAGTTGACTGATCTTTAGTGATGGTGGCATGACACCCTGGAAGCCTGACCTGCCCTTCACCTGTTGGTGAGCAGGGATGCCCTGTTTGGCCAATGGCTTGGCCTCTCTCTAATACAAGGCCAGACATGCATTGAGTGATTAGACACTTCTCCTAAAGTCTCCTTTCTCTGATGCCTTGGTTAGGGGTCTCTAGAGAAACAGTTTTATTGTGTAGGTTTACAGGATCAGAGGAGGGCAAGTCTACAATGGCCATCTCTGTGCCTGAGAACTAGAGCATCTAATAGCTGCTCAGCCCAAGAAGCCAAAAGCTGCAGAATAAGAGCAGTCAAGGATGTGGCACCTGTCCAAGATGAAAGACCTGTGGTCAGACTTGCTGGTATGAGGCAGTGTTGGAAGGCTGAAGGATCTGGATCCCATTGCCTGAAGACATGGCAGCAGGGACCCACCTGCTCAAAGAGACTGGAGCACTTCACAATGGGCACACTTTCTTCTTGCCCTTCTTTACTCCATCCAGGCTACAGGCCTATTGGTTGGTGCCACCCACATCTAGGATGGGTCTTCCCAGCCTCAGTTTGGTGCCCTGCATGCCATTCATTCAGACACCTTGTCTTTGCTTTACTAATCATCTAGGCAATTCTTACTCCACTTACATTGATATATCACAGTTGGAAGTCACAATCTACCTCTTGTCAACTTGACTATAAGACATATCTCTTTGAACTGTTCCTAATCTCCAAATACAATAGCAAGCTCATAATTATGCCTAACATGATTTGACACACATCTCCAGAAATTCCATGACTTAAATATTATAATGTAGACTTAACAATGCTTAAGTACTCATATTAACATTATGTTACAAAGAAAGAAAGCAAAGATCGGCTTAATATATGTGTGTAACATATATGCTCATACATAGGAGCAAAATAGGAAAGATGTACTACAATTACAATCCTCATTTCTGTAACTGGTCTCTCTGGTGATAGCTGGTATTTATAACTCCCTTCTTCAGCTACCTATCTGTATTCCTTTGTCCCCCAGCAAGCACCTAATTTGGTCTCTTTTTTTTTTTTTTTTTTTTTTTTTGTGGCACTGGGGACTATGTAGTTCAGGCTGGCCTTGCGCTCATGTTGTAGCTCATGCTGGCCTCAAACTCAACGTTCCTCTTACCTCAGTCTCCTGAGCGCTGGGATTAAAGGCGAGTGCCACCATGCCCAGCTGGGCCTCAGTTCTTTACCTGACAGGTTGACCCATATCTTCATTCCTGAAGGTTCGGGCCTTTTGCCATCCTGCCTGGATTGTGTTGTTGTAGTTTCCCATTGACCTTAGTAATAGGGCGTGGTAATACTAGGAAATGCCCTGTGTGATCTCTGGCATTCCGTATTCTTCCTTGACTCCACTGTGAGGTAATAGGCTCATTTCCCCTTGGTCTCTATCAGTACCCAGTACCACTACTATAACTCCCTTTTTAATCTATGGACTCAGAGGCATCAGGATCCCATAATGGCCAGGGGGAAGTCAGCTTCTAATTCAATGATTCATTCTTTGCCTTCTTGTAGACTTACCCTTCTGGAACTAAGACTTTTAGGTTAGCGGAGCATAAGGTTGAGGGAACACTCTGCAAAAATTTTGCTAATGGGTTGGAAGGGGTAATTCTGAGTGAGTGATGAGATTTCCATTTCTACTCTTAATTCCTGGACCCATGAATCCTGACTATGGGAGAAACCGTACCATATAATGAATGCTGATTTAGAGCATATACAGCTTTCTGCAGAATCTTGCCCCAGTCTTGCAAGATGTTTCCACAGAGCTGGTGTTATAATTACATCTTCAAAAGGCTGTTCTTCCTTCCTGTCAATCCAGCTGCTCATGAATGGTGGGGAACATGGTAGGACCAGTGGATTCCATGAACATGAGTGCATTGTCACACTTTTTTGGCAATGAAGTACATTCTTTAGTCAAAAGCAATGTTATGTGGCATACCATGATGGTGGATGAGTCATTCTATAACTCCATGGATAGTGGTTTTAGCAGAAGCATTACATGCAGGGAAGGCGAATCTGTACCCACAGTAAGTATTTTTTTCAATATGGATATAGTACTGTCCTTCGCATGATAAAAGTGATCCTGTGTAAGCAACCTGCCACCAGATCACAGGCTGATCCATTGGTTTCACCCAAACTGAATGGAGATCAGGCTGAAGAAACAACTGCCATGGTAATAATAGGTTTCTTTGGTAATTAATTTGCATAAGCCCATGAACCTAAAGACTTTGGGCTGAAGGAAGAGACAAGTAGCCTGTAGAGGTAGGAAAAGTGGAGGAAAGGGGTATGGAAGGGATGAGATGGCAGGCCATGTGGCAGCCCCTCCAATGCCACTTCTTCCAGGCCCCAATTGACCAGACTTGGGTTCTCAGGAGTAGGGCTAGAGTTATGGGCTGAGAAAGCCATTTTTGTGGCATTTTTGGAGGAGGATTGAAGGAAATACAGTGTCTTTAGCAGCTTGGGGGGGATCTTTTGGGTACATTGAGAGATGGTACCTGGGACAGGGAAACCCATGCTTTTCACTGGTGTAGATGTGCGTGTCCTCCTGCCACTGCTGGGCTAACACTTGCTCAGGTGTATAGCTAGGGGCCTCTGTGATGAGAAGAAAATAACCTTTTTTAAAGAAAGTACTGGGGATCAAACTACCAGGAACCACTGAGCTACATCTCCAGCCTCTTTTATTTTACTTTTGAGACAGTCTTGCTAAGTTGTCCAGGCTGGTTTCATACTTAAAGTACTCCTAACTCAGCCTATAGAGTAGCTGCCACCACCACACCTACCCTTGATTTTATTTAAATATACATATTAATCCAATACAAAACATTATTTATAAAACATCTTGTTAATGTTTGGGAGATGTGCAAATATGCTGTTTCTAACAAACTAGAGATATATAAAATAGAACACTGTCCATTTTTATTAACTTACAGTATGTAAAGTATCATTCGCCCTGCCTTTATATAGGTGTTAACATTGTTTAATAAAAATGAATATATCTCTGAAAAGAAATTTGGCAGTTTTTAAAAAAAAATTATATATAGGCTTACCATATAATCCAGTGATCGCATTCCTGAATATTCACCCAAGAAAGTTCAAAATTTATGTTCACACAAAAATCTACACTAGGATGTTTATAGGTGCTTTATTCATAATTTCCCAAAGTTGAATGCAACTAGGGTGTCGTTCAGTGGGCAAATAAACTGTTGCATATCTAGACTGTGGTAGATTATTCAGTTCTACAAAACGAAAAGAGCACTTAAACCGTGGAAAGAAAGGGCAAAACCTTCGGTGTATGGTACTAGGTGAAATTAACCAGTCCAGTAAGACTACAACCTGTAAGACTTCAACTGTGTAACAAGTTAGAAAAGAACTATGGAGATGGTAAAAAGGTAGTGGTTGTCAGTGGTTGTGAGTGATGAAAGTGGAGAGAAAAAGACTTAATGACAGTGAAACTTCTCTGTATGCCACTGTCATGTCGTGTGTCTATCCACAGCAACCCTAAGCATGAACTGCAGTGTAAACTCTGGTCTCTGGGTGAGAATGTTGTCTCAGTGTCAGTTCCTCAGATACAGCAAGTATCCCACTTCAGTAATGTGTTGACGAAAGTGATAGTCATGTGGGGACAGGAAATGTATAGGAACTCTACCTCCTGCTCCATTTTTCACTGGAGTTGAACCTGCTCTAAAATGACAGTGTCAACATGTAGCAAATAGTAATTCTCAAACTGATTCTTCACAGTTGTACAGTTCCTCAGAGGTGCCAAAGGGTGGACGCAACTTAAAAGACAGAATGAAGGGAAAGAAAAGTAAAGAATCTTTTACCATATTTCATCTTGTCTCTTGTACTTTTATCTTTGTTGAACTTCTGATATATCATTGTAATTATTATTTTCAAAAGTAAGAGTGTCATTCTTATGTCAGCTTTTGAAGGTTAATTTTTAGCCAGTGATAGGGCTAACTATGTGCTTGGAGTATATATCTGTCTCTATGTGAATATATTACCCAAATAAGACAGTGGGTGTGTAATCATTTGTGAGGATCAGATTCTTCCTCCCAGTCTCTGTTTATTTATTTACATATTTTTATTAGTACATGTTTGCAGTACATAATGATTACATTTTTTTTGGAGAGTTGGTACATGAACAGACTGCATCTTAACTCTTTTTCCATTTCCTACTCCACATCCCTTCCTGCTAGTTCCAACTCTTGGTTCCCTTTCCATTTACAAAAGCACTATTTTGATTTTCGTTTTCAGTTTTTAAAATTCCCCTTTGTTTTCCCTCCTCCATTCTTTCTTGATGACTTGTTCCCTTTGCCATTTGAAAAATATAGTCCTACTTCCTATCTTAAAAATGATGGTTAGATGCCACAAAGTACATGGCAGTGTCTTAACTGTATGCTGTTGTCAGACCCAAAGTTCTCCTCCGTCCTTGTCAAGGAAGTGCTAACCTTCTGTCCTTCCATACAATATCTTGTTATTAATAATATAATCATACATTTTGCTCTCCTTAAAGTACCTATAGGTATGGTCTGTATCTCTGACAACTGGTAGCTCCGTATCTGGAAATGTGTATGTATATGTTTCCCTTTATGGAGCCACAGGATTGTGCTCAGCCTGACTGTGAAGGGCAGGCTTGGGGGACAGTGGAGATGACCAGCAGGAGCATGGTGAATGGTCAAAACTGGAACTGAGCCTAGAGTTAGGGGAAAGAATCAAAGGCTCTAGGGTAGCTGGATGATCTGAAGCAGAGACATGCAGGCACTAAGGAGTTAGATTTGGGGACAAAGGCCACTTATGTTAGATGAAAACTTATGTCAACACCATGTAAAACCCCACCTGGAGACTAAAATTCCTAGGATGAAAGAGTGCCAGGAGCACTATAGGAGATGTGGGGTGTGGCTGGTGCTGCCACTGTTCTTAATGAGTCTGCTTTCTTGTATGTAAAAGGAAAGTGTTAAGCTAAGCACTAGGTGATCTTCCTTCTTGATAAACACCCTGTGTTTCTGGGTAAGTGTATTTTCAGGAAAAGCTATGGATATGAGTATCTAAGGATGTGTGCCAATCAGTGTGCAGTAGACTTTTCTTTTTTGGCATTTGTGGAACCGCTACATGTAAAGGATGCTTTTCAACAGAAAGTTCTATATTTTAAGTTTCAACAAAACTTGGATGGATTCTTTTTTTTTTTTTTTTTTAAATCATGTTTATAAAAGAGCTGGGTCATTTATATTTAAGGACCTTGAGCACTTTCATTTTCACTTTAAACAAACTCCTACATTAATTGAAAGGAATAGTGCTGTGTTAGTGCATGTTCCTCCTTGTTTTATTTTGTACATGTTCAAACTCTGAGCTGTGGGAAACACAAAATAAAATGTCATTAAATTTTAAATTATTGTTCGGCTACTATACTACATTTCTTCTACAGATTTAAAATTTGCTACAAATACTTTTGTAGCAAAAGTGCCTTTAGTATTCCTCACACATGAATACAAACACCCACCCCTTCTTCCTTACATAAATAGGAGAAAGTTTGGAGCCAGGGCCAGTGGCTTGTGCCTATAATCTTAGTATTATGGGAGGCTGAGGGAGAAAAATTGCAAATTCGAGCCCAGGCTGGGCAACTCAAAAAATTTTAAAAGGAACTTTGGATGTAGCTCACTACAAAAGATCTGTGCTTAATACCCAGTATCATAATGAACGAATGAATGAGAAATTAAAGAAGTTTGCAGGACATCTATAAAATTTAATTTTGGCTAACTCCGGGGATTGGACTATAGAAGGGCTAGTAAACTTCCAATTCTTACTTCATATAATTTTTGTATTCCATGTTACAATGAACATATACTAACTTTATAATTTAATTCCTGTGATTTCTGGCAGAATAATTCTTCATAATTAAAGTAATTTATTGGAATTTTAAATACAATCATCATGCAGTTTAAGTAATTTAAGACCTGTCATTAAGTAGTACTTCATTAGACCACATCAGTTTGGATGAATTTTTGAAGTTGAAGCTGTTCATTTTGGTGTGTTCTTGGTCAGGACTTGATTCATGTGATAATTGAAGTAAGCAAATACTTTTGTCCAGCTAAAAGAGGCTGAAACTATGTCTTAGTTTCTTTTCTCTCAGTTCTGAGATGAAATACCTGACACCCAAAATTAAGGAAAGAAAGGTTTATTAAGCTTACATTTTATGGAGGTTTGATTCTGTAATCAGCTGGCTCCAAGGCAGGGTGGCATGGCTGAGAGGCACCAGTTGAAGACAGCCAAAGACAGCCAAAGCAGCAAGAGCCTAAAAGGGGGAAGAAGCCTCTTTTCCTCCCTTATATTGAAGCAGGCTACCCCACTAGGGCAGGTATAGCACTCCCACTATCTCTGTGAGCTCATCTTGCACAGGCTCAGAATGTTTACATGGCCCCCTGGTGAGTCATTTAAACTTCTAAACTTCTCAAGTTGACATAATGTATCAACCATTACATTCCACCTCTTGTCAGCTTGGCAATCACACCTGTTTCCAGACACAAAGGCATGCTTACTCTTATTTCACAATTTAAACATTATAAAACAAGTTTAACAATTTTAAGAACCAGTACTAAGTCTATCAACATTATATTACATTAGAACCATAACATTCTGACCCTGGCCCTCCAAAGACTCATGTGTATCACTTTTATATAAAAGGCATTTAGTTCATCTCTAAGAGTTTCCAAAATTCTAACAGTTTCAGCGTTGCTAAAAAGTCCAAGTCCCAAGTCTCCCCCAAGATGTAAGGTAAACTCTTAGCTGCAAACCTCTGTACAAAAGAAAACAAAGTTAAACACTTTCAACATTCAATGGCACAAGATAAACATTTTCATTCCAAAAGTTACAAATGGGAGTACAAAAGAGTGGGACCAAAGTAACTCCAAAATTCGGAAGGACAAACATTAAGTCCTGTAGTTCCCTGTGTAGTATCAGAGGCAATCTGTGGCAAATCGTCAGCTCCAAAGAGCTTGAGTGACTTCACCCTCCTCGAATTTCTGCTGGTTATAGCTACTGTGGCTTCTCTCTAAGGCCTGCTTTGCTCTCTCCTTGCAGCTTTCCTCAGATGATCCACTTTCCTGGCTTTTCTAAGCTTCTGGGGTTGCACTGAACCTTCAGCTTCACACTCACAGCTTCATGCACTGCCCTCTCAAGGGAAAACTGCCTGGCCTCCCAGACCTTCTGAAATCAGGGTGGAAGCCTTCTTAACCCCACATATCTGGTATTTGGCATGAACCTAAAACCAGTGCCACATGGATGCTGCCAAGATCTGCTGCCAGCTGGAGCAGTAGACAGGCTTTTCTCTCCCTTGGCTGTAGGGGCTGAGTGCCTGGATCACTCTGAATCCAATTCTGAGGAACAAATTGTCTACATTGCCACCACTCTGAAACATTATGCTCTGTGTCTTTCTCCTCAAAGCAGTCTTTCACTTTTGTGGATTTGAGGCTGCAAAGGGTGGTGACTTGCTGCTCCTTGTAATGCCCTCAGGCCATCTTTTATATCTCCTGTTCCTTCTCAGCAATTGAGGTCTCCTCAGCTCTATCTTTGTAGTCCACAGCATTACTGGACCTTTCTTTCTAGCTAAACTCACAACATTTTAAATCATCTTAGTGGGATCTTTGCTCTGATTCTTAATATAAATCTGGCTAAAAGCCCCCAATGATAGACATGCCACCATATCAATATTCAACTGCCTTAAAATTTCTTCTGCCAGATTAATTAATCTTAGTCGCAGGCAAAGTCTCTGGACACAAACAAAATGCAAACTTTTTGCCCAGCCATAACACACATCATCTGAAGTCCAACAGCCAGTGCAGTCTTCCCAGCTGAAACCTCCTGAATTTGGTCTTTACCAGCAGGATTTCTATCAGCCCTCTGATCTTCAGAGCTCTGATCAGAATCTCCCATACAGAACAGCCTAAGTTGTTCCAGCTGTACTTTTTCAGGTGTCATCTCCAAACCTTTCCAAACTCTTCCCATAAGCCATTCCCAGACTCTTGAACCACATGGTCAGGTATAGTCACTTTACTAGTAATAAATTCTGTCCTAGTTACCTTTTTCTCTTTTTTTTTTCTAGTTACCTTTTTCTCATTGCTGAGATAAAATACCCAACACTCAGAATTAAAGATGGAAAGATTTATTTAGCTTATGGTTTGTGGAGGTTTTAGTCTGTAATCAGCTGGCTCCAAGGCAGGATGGCATGACTGAGAGACAATGGTTGAAGGAAGCAGAAGATAGCAAAAGCAACATGAGCCAAAAAGGGTAGAAAGCCTCTTTTCCTTCCTTGTATTGTAAGCAAGCTACCCTTCCAGGGAAGGTTTAACATTCCCACTATCTCTCTGCCCTCCTTTTGCAAAGTAAGGGACACTGACCCCCTGCTGAATCACTTAGTTAAACTTCTGAACTTTTCAAGTTGACACAATGTATCAACCATTACAGACAGAGATAACAATCAAGTTTTATCATATTTTGTTGTGGTTGTCTAAACTGATGTGTTGAGAGGGACCTCAAGGTCCTACCTGTGTTTATAGGGCAAAAATACCACAGTCAGCAATTGGCCTTATATGCAGACTAGAGTGTGGGGAAAGTAGTTGATTGTTTGCCATTCCTAAAGCCTAGACTTTTAGTTGATAAGTTTCTTTATGAAGGTAAATTTTGTTAATCCAGCTTTCTTAAGGAATTAATGTCTTGCTATTTGTTATATATAACCAGCATTTTCAGAGTTACTCAATAGTTTCATGATAAATCAGGTTAAGATGGTCATTTGTGTCCCTCATAGACTTAGCAAGATATTGCACCTGAATGAACTAAAGAATTAATGACTGCTGCATACAGGACTGATTCATCTGTTTTGCCACTGTCTGGTTATGGGTATATATTAGTCACTTTTCATCACTAGGACAAAATACTTAACACCCACGACTTAAAGTATGGAAGGTTTGATTTGGCTCATGGTTTCAGTGGGCTCAGTCTGTGGTTGCCTAGTTCTAAGGCAGAGATTGCATGGTAGAAGAATCTGGTGGAGGGAAGCTGTTCATATCTTGGTGACCTGGACATGTAGAGGAAAAGGAGTAATTAGGGACAGAAATATACCCTTTCAAATCATACCCTTAGTGACCCCCACTGAACCAGGCTCATATCCTAGTAGCAAATTTAGCTACTGAACTCATGAATGCAAAAATCCACTGAGTATAGCACTTCCAAGATCCAGTCAGCTTCCACACATATGAGACTTTGGGGGGACATTTTATGTTTTAATTTTATCTGGGGTGCTGAGAATAAAACCCAAAGCCTCATGAATGCTGGGGAAAGCTCTACAACTGAGCTACATGGCAACATGGGGGACATTTTAGATCTAAACCATAACAAGATAGTGAAGATGATCCAATTGTAATTGTGAATCAGTTAAAATAAATTTATCTTTCTTTCACTAGTATTGGTGTTAAGATACAAAATTGGATACTATGACTATAATTTCCTTCTGTGACCCTCTTCAATCATCTCAGTTCATGATACCAAGAAGGAGTTAAATGACTTAAATGCCTGAAAAAAGAGTGGCTTATTGTTTACATTTTTGGTCTTAGAGAACATACATGTTGCATGTATTCCCGAATGTGGAGATCAGGATTTATATCCTCCTTCTTTTTTTAAGAAATAGTGACTGGAAATGGAAAAATGCTGGAAATCAGTGCCTTCCCAACTCTTGGTCTTAGAGTTGTGGAAAAAGAAAAGCATTTTGTCATACAGTACTGTGAAGCTGCCAGCATAATGGGTCTCCAATTACTTCAGACTGAATTTTAAAACAAAAATTACTCATTGGCATGGTGTCACGCTTGTAACCATATGAACATGCTAGAATCCATCCATTTATTTCTTTACTAATATCCGCAGAGCACCTACTTTTTGTCAAATACCAGTACTGTCTGGGCTCTGGGACTAGAACACTGGATAAAAGACAGAGTCCCTGCTTCATGTCATCTGTCACAGATGTAATGATTATATCTGCAGAGTGTCTCACCCAAAGTAGTATAATTATGATTTGAACTAAGTACCCAGATTTCAGATTCAGTGTTCTGTCCTCCCAACCACACTGGTTCACGGAATTCCAGTTCCCTGGCTGAATATCCCTGGCTCCTCTCCTTTTCCTTACCCCTTTTCTGGTGGGACCACTCGCTGACCATGGACTGTCCCCCTTGGCTTTCCTCACATGTTCTTTTAATGACATGATCCTAGTTTGGTACCCCAGTAAAGGAGTATGATTTGCCCTAGACCCCAGAAATGTGTAAGTGGTCCTCACAGATAGTGTCTCTCCTACATAGGCACAGTGGTCTCTGGCTTATGATGGGAGTACATCTTGATCAATCCATTGTACATTTAATATATCAAGAAAAGACGGTGTCTTTAACAAATGGTGCTGGGAAAACTGGTTATCTACATGCAAAAGATTGAATCTAGACCCATGTCTCTTACCATGCACTAAAATCAAAACTCATCAAAGACTTGCATATTAAAAGTGGAACAATCTGCTGGAAGATAAAATGAGTAAAACTTTTGAAGCCATAGGTGCAAGCAAGGACTTTGTGAATAGAAACCCAGTTTCACAAGAAATCACCAAGAATCAGCAAATGAAATGATATCAAATTAAAGAGGCACAGCAAAACAGCCAACAGACTTACACAACCTACAGAATGGGGAAAAAAAATTTTTGTCAGCAATCAAAAAATGCACAATTAAAATGAATAGGCACACACACAAAAATAAAATGAATAGGCACAAATAAATAAAAAAGTAAAATGAATAGACACATCTTAGTAGAAGTACAAATGACCAATAAATACATGGGGAAATAAAGCATCTTTGGCCATGAGAGAAATGCCAATTAAAACAACATTGAGATACTGTCTTATCCCAGAAAGTGGCTGTCGTTAAGAACTCAAAAGACGACAAAAGCTGACAAGATTTAAGGGGGCAAAAAGAACTGTATTGGGCAATACTATGTACCCCCAAGTCCTCATACTTATGATGGGGCTGAGTCTAGTGCTTGTGTTCAGTTGTCTAGTGCTGGGATTGGCACACACCCAGGGGTGGAGCTGAGATACAGTGTAAGGGAAGGTGGGTCTTCCCCTTCCGCCTTCTCTGTCTTGCCAGCCCGCCTGGCTGCTTGCAGCTGCCATGAACGGCAGGACCGCCATGCCATGCTATCTTGGAGCCAACTTAAGTATGGACTGAAACTCCTGAGAAACTGTAAGAATAAACCTTTCCTTCCCTAATTTTGGGTGTCAGGTATTTTGTCTCAGCAACGAGTAAAAAAGTAACTAAGACAAGAATCATTTTTACATTGCTGGTGGGAATGTAAACTACTACAGCCACGATTAGCATCGGTGTGTAGATTGCTCAGAAAACTAAAAATAGAAATTCCATTTGAACCAGCTATGCCTATTTTGGGTATTTTCCTAAAAGAGTTAAAGACATCATATTACAGTGTACAGTATGCAACACTTATGTTTATAACGATACAACTCATAATAGCTACATCTAGGAAACAACCTATATGTCCAACATTGGATGAACTGATAAAGTGTGGTATATGTGGAATACTGCTCTGCCATAAAGACAGATAAATGTAAATCATTTGTTAAATAGTGTATGGTTTTTCTTCTATGAGAAACCCAAAGTATAAATGAAGAGCAAAATAAAAGAGAAAATGGGACAAACCTTTTGGTGAAGGAAAGGGAACCTAGGGGTAGAGTGAAGCAGAAGATATGAGAAGGGACACAGAAACCAAAAGGACTATTATTTCAATATGTATGTGTACTAAGATGAGTGTATCGCAAGCATATACTAATAATAAAAACATAGCCTAAGTAGAAATGCATTGAATACCCCATACCTACTGCATGCCCTGGCTGAGCCACTCAGTGGTATGTGGTGTGTCAAGTGTTTCCCCTTAGGATTGCATGGCTAACTGGAGCTGTGGGCTGTGGCCGCTGCCATCCAGGATCAGGAGAGTTCATGCCGCAAGTAAGTAGCCCAGGAAAACACTGAAATTCAAGATCCAGTTCATACTGAACACATTTCACTTTTGCACCATGGGAAAGTCACAAATTGAACCATCCTAAGTTGGAATCCGTCTGTATACAAAGGGGAAAGATACTGTTGGGGGGAGGGGTCATCTACACTTTTTTCTGGTTCTAGGGCAAATTGCATTAATTTTCCAAATACCAATTTGGGATCATGTCATTTAAACAATTTGAGTAGTTATTGGAGGAGTGTTTTCAAACTGTTGAGTTTCATTTTGGTAGAATAAAACCGGCATTGTAAAGAATAAAAATATTTTTGAGGATTAGTAAGTTAGATATTGTTATATAAAACTTCATGGATATGTATTGGAATTAGTTTGCAACTTATTTTTCTTGCTATTGGTTGTGGTTGGAAACAATGTGAAACATTGGTTTAGAGGGTATCGAGTAAGATGCTGTTTGTGGCTCAAAGGAGGTAAAAGATTATCCTTAGCTGTCTTTGAGTATGTGTGTGCCCTGGTTCGTGTGTGTGTGTCTGTGTGTGTGTGCGCGCACTTGTATGCATTGTTTACTGAAAGGACTCAAAGCAATGAAGTAGAATCTGTGTGACAAAAATACTAGTGGGAGTGATTTGGCATCTGTATCTGTGCCTGTGGCAGTTAGGGTAGTGTCAATTTGATTGCTGTGGGATCTGCCTGGTGGATTGGAGGATCACACTTCTGGGTAGGTCTGGGTGCGTTGTGGAGGCGTGGCCTGGTGCTGTATATAGTCCCTGGCTCCTTGCTTGCTCATATTGCTCCTCTACTCTGCATCCCAGACCCTGGACTAAGCAGCTTTGCTCTGCCACTCCCTCTGCCACCACATTCCTTGTTGGGAGCCAGCTTTCCATGGACTGAATCCTCTGCAATGTGAGCTAATTTAAACCTTTCCTCCTTTAAATCATGGGTGCCTGGTGTTGTGTCCCAGCAAAGGGAAGGCTGACACAGTGCAGAAAAGGTCTCTTTCCATTTAACATTCATGTCGTAGCTACTGGTTTCCCTGTTCTGTGCTTTGGCTTATGATAGTTTCCTGTATTGGCCGATTGTGCTATTTTTAAAAATTCATTTATTTGGTAATTTAAGTGTGTGATAGACAGAAACTTTTGGAAATAAAGTGAGGTGATTTCCTAGACCTTATCTGATTATAGTAAAGTCCACAGCTGTTTAGATTTTAATATAAGCTATTACATGTAAAGATAATTTAAGATCTTTTAAAGTCTGATCTATAAATGTTTGTAAGTGGATTTTGAAGATACTGTCTGTAATAAAATGACAGATATGTTTCTCTAAATTGGAGTCTTTAATAGACTATAGAAAAACATAATTCATTTGGAATTTGTGAAAATTTGGTGAGGCGCTGGACTCATACTGTGGAGAGACAAAAGCTTGTCATGAAAAAAAAAAGACCTGTGTGAATGGTAAGCGTTTTAAATCTATGTACAAGTACATTTTTGGAAGCATGGAAGAAAAATCTACTTCCTATGTTATAATTTATTTAAAGATATGTGTAGAATCTGAATTATTGAGATGACTGAAACAAAGATGTGCTTAAATATTATATGCTTAGTCCTGCAAGGCATGAATAAGATATATTTATTCCCTGGAATGAGTTTATAATCTAATTATGGATATATAAATATAGAAGAAAAGCTAGCCTTCCAGGAGTGCAGAAGTATTTTTCTCTTCTCACATAGAGGGTAGGGGAGTAATGTACAGAAGTTAAAAATAACTGGAGAAGGGTTCTGTGCAGAGAAGCTGAACAAGCCCTAGTTGCTAGTATAAATACTTTATGGTGGCATTGTGTTGTGGGCACATTTAGTTTATTTGCATTCAACTAATCAAGGTACATAGAAGAAGAAAAGAAGTATCACAATGTGTGGATTCCAGAATAAGTTCGTCATGGACAATATGGTTGATTCCATTCAGATGCATAGATATTTTGGTTCAATTCAGCCTGCACTCTCACTTGCTTTCAGGAAAAACCTGACCTCCTAGCTCATTAAAAAACAAACCAGCCAGATGTATGGCACACCTCTATAATCCCAGCACTCTGGTGGGGAGGGGAGGGGTGGTACCGAGGCAGAAAGATTGCAAGTTCAAGCCCAGCCTAAGCAATTTAGAGATTTTTGCAAGACCCTGTCTCAAAATACAATACAGTAAAATAAAATAAAAATTTAAAAAATGGCTGGGGATGCAACTCAGTGTGATGGAACCCTGGATTTAATCCCTGGCATCACAAAATAAAAACAAAAATAGGTGCTTCCTTTTCATCCCACTCCTGCCATTCGTTGCTTTAGACACCTTTGCCCCATTCCTTTTGGCCTCTCTTCCAGGGTCGAAGTTTCCTTCTTAGTCCAGGTCTGTCTCCTGTTCTCCAGGACTGGCTGCCTCGCAGGCAAAGCCTCCCACTCTCACCCAGAAGGCAGACGGCATGGGGTAAGACTCCCCGCTCTGCAGCCATGTCTGCCAGAACGGTGCATGATTTTGCATTTTCTGAAAATGTGAAGCCACAGGCATGTTGCAGACCTTCCTGTGCCTCGGTTTTCCATTAGGCGCGCAGAGTTGAGCCTTTGTCTGACACACATTTTCATTAGCTGCACGCGTTTGCTTTTGTCACTGCTACTACTATCAAATCACTAGTGACTGTTACTCCTTCAGCCATCTACTGTCTATGAAGCATTTTCTATTCTGAAAGAAAAATAGCTCCTGTCTCCTCCTGTCTTGGTTACTTTTTGCTCGTTGCCGAGACGAAATACCTGACACCCAAAATTAGGGAAGGAAAGGTTTATTCTTACTGTTTCTCAGGAGTTTCAGTCCATACTTAAGTTGGCTCCAAGATAGCTGGCAGGATGGGCCTGCTGTTCATGGCAGCTGCAAGCTGCAAGCCGAAAGCCGCGCTGGCGAGAGAGAGAGAGAGAGAGAGAGACAGAGACAGACGGAAGCGGAAGCGGAAGACCCACCTTCCCTTATACTGTACATCGGTTCCACCCCTGGGCGGGTACAACAGTGACGTCATCAATCCTAGTGCTAGACAGCAAACTGACCACAAGTGTCAGACTCAGCCCCATCAAAAGTATGTGAGGACTTGGGGGGACATAGCATACCCCATACACCTCCTAATTACTATATTCTCTCTTCTTCCCACCCAAATGTTGTGCAGATTATTCAAGGTTGGTTGTCTCTACTACTCCATGTCCTATTAGCTTTTTTTTTGCCCCTTAGGCATTGTTTTAAATAAGATATTGACTAAATAGTTTATAAGTATTTCATGTTTTAGGTACAGAGCTAGTTTATTTTCTGTTGCTATGATAAAATACTTGAGGCTGGGTGCTTTACAAAGAGGTTTATTTACTTCCAGTTCTGGAGGTTCAAGAGCATGGTCCCATCATCTGCTTGGCATTGTGGGTAACATAGTGGTGAGTGCATGAGGGCAGGGAGCAGCACATGAGAAAAGGAATCTAGGGTACCATTTTTGAGGGAACTAGTCCTGTCCCAGGATGTCTATGTTAATCCCTTCCAAAGGTGGTGCTCCACGACCTAGTCACCTTCCATGAAGCCACACATCTTGCAGATTCTACTCCTCACCACTGGCACTTTTTGTACATGAACCTTTGGGGGGGTCACACTCAAGCCATGTGCAAACCATGGCAAATATTTTGTTTGTCCTTTGGCCGTATTGGAGATTGAACCCAGGGCTTTGTGCATGCTAGGAGAGTACTCTACCACTAAGCTACATCCCCAGATTCCTTTTTACTTTTATTTTGAGACAGTACTTTGCTCTTTTCCCAGACTGTGTGATGCTCCTGCTTTAGCTGCCCGAGGAGCTGGGACTACAGGTGTGCACACCATGCCTGGCCCATAGCAAATACTTTAACAGTCTGTGGTGTCTGTTACCCCTAACTTTGTGAGACCCTTTCTAAGCCATTTCTTCTTCATTTTCTTGTAGGTCTTTTATCACAGTGAAGATTTTCATGTTAATCATTCTGTTATCATCTTCTTAATTTTACCTAGTATCGTATTTAGTTTCACGTGTTCAAGTTTAAAAGCTGAATTAAGTGATATAAATTGAAGGCTTACTTTTTTTGAACCTGACTATAATTTCAGTCATTTTTGTTGACGTAAAGATTGCTGTTATGTGCCATTGCTGATTTTCTTATAGATGGACATTTTGGGCATTTCACTTCTGCAAGCAGGTTTGCTCTCAACATTCTTCACATATGTGTTTTCATCATGAACCTCAGACTATTCTGATATGTTTCTCCTCAAAATTTAATTGGGTATGATCTTAGTTATTTTTCTTATTGCTGAGACAAAATACTCAACACCAAGAGTTAAAGGAGGAAAGGTTTAATGGGCTCACAGTTTGTGGAGGTTCTGGTCCATAGTTGGCTGGCTCCAAGGCAGAATGGCACGGCAGAGACGTATTGCAGAGGAGGCAGCAAGCAGCCACAGCAAGCAACAAGCAAATACAGCTGCTCTCTTTTTGTCTCATAATTTATCCAGGCTGCTGCCCTAAGAGCAGGCAGCACACACACCCTTAGTCCTATGTCACATCCTTAATCCCAGCATCACATACTCTAGGTTCAGCAACTTCTGAAAAAGTGCCACCTATGACCACATGAGGCTTTGGCGGGGGGCCATCTAGATACAAGCCATAACAAGCACCATTTATCCAAACCCTGTGTACTTGCGTGTGTGTGTGTGTGTGTGTGTACTGTCTCCCTTCTTACACACCAGTTTTATATGAATGGTGACTTGCTATATTAACTGGACTTCATTTTGGCTTTTTACATAGTATCTTGGAGACTGTTACATGTCTATGCATGAAGAACTTTTTAACAGCCACCTCTTATGCTATGATACGAATGTATACTGTATTATGTTTTCTGTTGTCAAACATTTACTATTATAAATAATGCATTGTTACCCAACCTTGTGCATATGTCATGTTGCACATGTTAGTTTATCTACAGCATATTCTTAAATGTAGAACTGTGAGATCAAAGAACTTGCATTCGTCTTTTGGAGAGTTGTTGCCCAGTGGACTTCCCAAGGCTCCTCCAACAGGACATGCAAGAGAGAATACCTTTCTCCAACCCTGTGATAGCACTGTATATGTTAAAGAGTCTGGATCTTTGCCAATCTGATAAATGAAAAAAAATCTCAGCATGGCTTTAATTTGCATTTCCCTTATGATGAAAAACATTTCAAATAGATTTAAGAGCTGTGTCTTTATTCCTCACTAAATGAACTGTATCTGTTCATAAACTTCATTCATTCATTTATTGAGTTGTTGGTCTCTCCCTTACTGTCTTTCAGGACTTTTCTCTAGGTTAAGGAAATTAAGCCTTTATCCTAAGTAACAACTCTTTTCATCCTCACACCTCAGCCTATTGTCTTTTGATTTTATTTATGGTTTTTTGTCACACAGAAAATGTGATTGTGTTAGGCAGTGGAATTTATCATGTTTTTCTTTTGTGATTTTGGGAGGTTGTGTCAAACTCAAAAATTTCTTGCTCACCTAAGGACATTTTTTTAAAAAAATATTTATTTGTAAAGGTGTTCATTGCATCAGTTGAAAATTTGAAAATTGACAGTGTAGAAGTCTGATCATTGGAGAATGGTGCTTTTAATTGTGATAACACTGTGTAATGGTTTATTATGGAATCTGTATAAATAACATTGACAGAAAGTTCCTTAAACACATAGAAATAATATGTTTACAAATAAACAAATGGGAATATGTTCGTTTTGACCGAGAGCAAAATCAAACCGTATCAGTTCCAGATTTCTTAAATTACATAAAAAGTGGAGGTAGAAAAAATAGAAAGCAAATTAATAATTATAATTGGGTAGTGAGTATTTTTTAATTTTTAAAACTTAAATGATTGAACGCAAGGCCTTTACACTGAGCTATGTCCTGAGCCATTTATTTATTTTTTGTTTCGAGTCAGAGTCTTGCTAAGTAGTCCAGGCAGAACTTGAACTTGTGGTCCTCCTGCCCCAGCCTCCCAGAGCACTGGGGTTACAGGAATGCACCACCACACCTGGTGAGAGGTTATTGTACTATTTAAGATGTTTTCCTGTTTGTCATAAAGGTCTGTAACAAACACATCTTCTTTTAAGAAAAAATACAACAGTGTGGATGTTGTCGTCCCAACATGGATATAATGTGCATTTGTAAAGGACACCTGTTCCAGAGACTTGACAGCCTCTAAATGCTGGCAGCCCCAAAGTGGGCCAAAGAACACTGATGGCTGTTTGTCCAGAGTTGGAGCTGGTTTATCCAGATTTTCTTCTTTTCTAGCCAGACATCAGCATCTCAGGGAATATTCTCTTTTATGTATTTCATTGTAGAGACAGGTGCAGCTCAAATTACAGTGGTGTCCTAAAATTACCACTACATAGTGCATTTTACTTTTCTCTTGAAGTCTTCCTCCTGATACTGGTCCTTTTTGAAAAGTTCTTCTCTCTCTGTCCCTCCCTCCCTTCCTCCATCCCTCTGTACCACCTCCTTCATCTTCATTGCACGGGGTAGAGTCTTTTTCTGCTTACCAACTTTTGAGTTACAGTTTACAAACAATAAAACAGAATCAAACTCAGTGTACAGCTTGAGTTTTGACAAATGTGTTTTTCTTTGAAGCTGGCACCACTATTAAGACAGAGGACTGTAAGACAGAGGACTGTAATCACAGAGATCTGATTTTTAAAAAATATAATTCAATATATA
>RJWM01028498.1:0-25698 GCA_004363535.1 Dasyprocta punctata
CCTTTGTCTTGAATTTAGTGCAGATGTCAGCCCAAATTACCCTGGTGCTTAGACTACAATTTGAGACCACCTCCCATCCTGAAGAATGCTTTTTGATCTGCACAGTGACCTAGGATATTCTACCACTAATGCCAGAGAACCGAAATGCAATGTTTCAGACAAGCTTTAACTGTGCCTGTCTGATGTTCTGTTAAGCCTAAACAAATTTGCTACCGCCACACTGAACATATTTGCTATCACCACACTGAACATTGATCAATATAATTTGTCCCTGAATTCTTCATTATTCCAATCCTCACCATCTAGAGAATTTGCATATCATGTTCAGTGGTGGCGTTAGTATCAAAATCTATGAACAATTCTGAAATATCTGCATTTAAAAAAAAAATCATCCAGTTTAAAAGGTGTGTTCTGTGTCTTGCAGATAGCAGTCCCCTCCACCAGAGGTCTCCAGCTCACTGACATTCTGTGAAAACAACTCTTCCATAGAAAATACTCACTCTGTGCTGTGCCCTACAGTAGCCACTAGCTCCACATAACTTTTTAAATTTAAGTTAGTGAAGATTAAATGAAATTAAAAATTCAGTTCATTAGTCACTTTAATTACATTTTAAATGTTCAATAGCCACCTGTGGCCAGCTGTTTCCAAGTTGGAAACTATGGAGAGCCAACATTTCCATCCCTGCAGAGAGTTCTAGAGGACACGCACTAAGTCCTGTAAATTTAATTCATAAATGCAGAAATAGCAGCCCAGGGTCACATCACACTGTTAAAATGACAAAGAGGCAGCACCTCTCTAGCACCGTGTTTGAATCCTCCTTTATCCAGATGATTTTGCTAGATGGATAAAAATGTTATTTGTGGTCATATTCAACTTACTCTGTCCTTTCTTCTAATATCTAATATCGCTTTCTTCTAATATTATTTATCGATATCATGTAACTTTTTTTCTCTTATTGAGAAAATCATGGCTCGGAAATGGTAAGAAAAAGATCTGTAAAATATTAAAAATTGAATGTCTTAAATTTATTCTTAAATGTGCCCCTGACAAGCTGAGAGACATGAGGAGAGCTGCTGAGCTTCTCTGGGCCTGCGTTTGCTCCTGGATAAAATGAGTGGAGGAAGTGGATGTTCTCTAAGACCAGGAACTGGGACCTGGACCCAAAATGCAAAAGTACAGTCCTTATATTTAAAACTGAACTCTGGACCATGTAAGAGATTCCCATATTCCTAGAATATTCTGGTTGCTCTGCCTCATGTCAAGATGACCTCAAAACAGCTGTGGTAAACAGAATTGGCTAATTGTGTAGACTATATCAGATTGCTATTTTATTTTATTTTATTTATTTATTTTTTTGCGGCACCGGGGATTGAACTCACAACCTTGCACCTGCCAGGGCAGGCACTTAAGCCACTGAGCCAAACTCCCAGCCCTGGTTTTTTGAGGCAGGGTCACACTATGTAGCTCAGGCCGGCCTTGCGCTCGCGTTGTAGCCCAAGCTGGCCTCGAACTCACAACGCTCCTCCTACCTCAGCCTCCCGAGTGCTGGGATTAAAGATGTGCGCCACCATGCCTGGCTGGATTGATATTTTAAATATAAACATCAGTTCCCAAATTTTTTTGACTGTCATTTTAAGGGATAAAATTAATTTTATTCCTTATTGTTAATATGCGACAGCTACTGTATCTCTTCACTGAGAATATTTCAAAATGACACTGTGACTTTACTCCAAGGATCTAAGATCACTGAAAAACAAAACAACCACTACCTCCCTGTATTGTTCCTTTCCGTAACACACCATTCCTTGAAACACTCCTTTTCATAAATATATAGACATGGACTATACCCTATGTTCTAGTCTTTCATCCTTTGGATAACTAGGGTTTAAAAATCACTTTCTTAAAGAAAAAGATGAGATAATTTTCAGTTATATATCCCAGCTTTTCTCAACCTGGAGATGTGAATATTTTCATACCTGACATTTCCCTTGTAGGTAGCATTCATCTTTCAGTGACTGGGCCAAATTTGTATAGAGTTCATTCATTGCTTTTCATGTCTATAATTTAGAGTAAGTCAACTGTGGGCAAAATAAATTACAAAATGGAGTTTAAGGAGAGGAAATTGTGGGGAAGAGGAAGAAGATGATTAAAATTAAAACAGTGGTCAGAAGCTTCAGTTGTTTTCCCAGGTGCTTTGTTGGCAGGAAAAAAAAAAACTTTTCTATCAAACCCCACCTGAATTCTTTCAACTACAATGATGCAAAGAAAATACACGCTAATTATGAGTAGGAACATTATCTATTAATATGTTAATGAAGCAGGTTTGCTAATGGTGAAAGACCTGAATTTTAATAAAATTTTAAGAGCTTCTTGATTACGTGTTTGTTAGTCGATATGATCATTTAAAATTATCTCTAGGTGGCTTTACATGGAATAAAACCTACATTAGAACTGTATTCTAAACAGGCCTTAATGAAGCAGGTGAGGGTACCATCTGTGACATAAACACTGTCAGCCAGAAATTCACTTCAAAAGAAATGTAAACTAGTTAACAGGAAACATGTTATCATATCTGCCAGTAACAGCTTTCAATGTAGGTAATTTATTTATGCATTTACTTGCTAATTTTTCAAACATATTTGCTTATGAAAATAATGTTCGATTGAATTAATGGATACTGCTTTTCAATATTGGAAGGGTTATTTTTCATTAAAAAAAACTCTTCTAGTGTCCTGTTTTGACAACATCCCATACATATATGAAAACTGTTGTATCCATTCAAACCCAGATGTATTTTGGGAAAAGGAAGAATCCCTCAAAAACTCGAAAAATCGACCTGAATTATTATAGCAACCTCCATACGTCTCCATGAATAGAAGAAATTGGGTTACTTTTTCTCCAAGATGATTTGGCATCAAAGTCCCTGATGATCGCCAGCTGCCTCTCTAGAACGTGGGTGAAGTTACTTGACTGGCTTCGTCTGCACATTAGAGCCAGGAGGCGCTGAGACTCCGGAAGACAGAAGCTCAAGGAGGCAGAAGGGGACTCAGGTGTGAGCCACCAGCACCTTGAGCCTAGGGAGCCGCAGGAGGAAGCGCTTGGGGCTTTGCTGTGTCTTTGGGGGATTTTGCTCTGGGACTGATGAGGCCTGGGTCTTCCCCGTTATGTATGAGGCAGTGAAGAAGGTGTTAGTGAGGGAGCCAGAGGATAATCCTAGAAACAAAAGGACAAGTGCAAGAGCCCGTGCTCAGGGGCCTTAGCACCTATGTTTGCTGGGCCAGGAGCGAGGGAGGTGGAGACGGGTTGGTGGGAGGAGGAACACATCTAGCTCTCGTTCCACTGAGATTCAGAGACTCTGGAGGAGAGAGGATAGACAGTAGGTCACTTTCGAAGGAGCAGCGCACCTGAGAAACCATCTGCTATTTCCTGAACAGTGTTCCACAAAGTTGATGCCCATTCACCAGGTTTCTTCTTTTCCCGGCTATTTAATACTCTTCATTTGATAGTGTCAGTGAAACAGCACTGTGGTGGTCTTTAGAAATCACAGGTAACACTCTCTGAAATTCTTGTGTCTAATGAGATTTCCGATGGTCTTAACCAGGTTTGATGCACGGATTGGCCCTTTCAGGCGATTCGCCTCGGGCCCGGAGGGTTTCTTTGAGGGCATGCTGCCCTCTAGGGGTTGAAGCAGACAGCGACGCGGAGGATTCCAGAGCTGAGAGCCTGACTGGGGGAAAGGAAAGGATACGCCTTTCTAGAAACGTTTGATTTTTCATAAAAATGGCTCAATCTTTTCAACCAATTGCATTTCCACGTTAGAAAAAAATATTTAATACAAAGTATCACGTGTTCTCAAGGCCTGCAGCAGCCAATATGGGATTAATATGTTCTTTTTTAAATTTCTCTTTTTAAGGTCTGTGATGAGATGGGGTAGGGATAGAGAGAAAATGTACAGGTATTTGAAAACCCATAATATTTCAATTCCTGATTATTCGGCACAATCGTCTCCTAAATCTTACTACTTTCAGAGATTCTTCCATATATTCGAACATTTAATTCTTGGAAACTACAGAATTTTATGTGTTGAACTCAAGTTTCCTTATTCCAGAACTGGTTCATTTTTTTGTTTTGTCACTAGAAAAACACAACCGACTATCACTTAGCTTTCTAAATGACTGGTTATTTGACTCTTTATATGCTTCTGATTTTCTACAAATAATCATAACTTTTTAATAAGTGAAGAGATTTATAGGTAAGTAAATAAATAATAACAGCCTTACATTTTATCATTTGGCAATAGATTTGCCTAAAACTTCAATTTTGCTAATATAGCCCAGGAAGAAAAACAAATATGCAAATCGGTTTGTGGTATAGCCCAAAGATCACAGAGAAATTCAAATCCTAAAGACAGAGAGTGAAACAGAAAACCTTACAATGACAACATAATAGGGGAAATAATAATAGAAATAAAATAATAGAAAATAAAACTGGGGACCCAGAGTAGACTAAGAAAAATGGCATAAAGTAGTTAAATGATGAGCTGGAGATCTCCTGTAGTTGGTTGCTTTATACATCACAGGAAGACTTGGACCTTTCTAGGTAGGACGCATGTCCTGTGGGGGGTGCTCCTGGGCTGGGGCACTGTCCTTTCCCTGCCTCCCCACCCCCACCCCACACTAAACAACACTTGACAACAAAAAGGTAAAGACAGGTTGTAAAACCTTCTTGCTGCTGCCAATGCTGTGTTAGTGGAGAGAGTTTGTGCAACTCCCAGCCCAGGGAAGTCATTCTTACAGTTGTAAACAGCCACAGCTGGCATTTTTCACCCACTGTGCCTTATGTGTTGCACACACACACACACACACACACACACACAAATAAATAATAGCATTACAGAATCTTAGATTTGAAAAAGACTTTACCAACTGGTTTTGTAATCTAACCATCTAAAATGTACAGATCTTTGTCTGAAATTCCCTAGCAATCCTCTAACTTTTCCTAAGTCCTTGTCTGAATTGCATTCACTTAAATCTGCCCTTATCTTGACATCCATTAGCTCTGGCGGGTGCTGGTGGATTTAAAAGCAAATATTTACAACTGGATTTATCTTTCCTAAATTCTGGTTCATTAAGCACAATAACAAGGAAGAACACAGTTCCCTACCAGCCCTTTTGGTGACCTATCTACTCCTAACACATTGTCCAGAATGCACGCACCAACATGATTGCTTTTCTGATGATGGCTTTAATGTGTTGATTTTCATGGGTTCTGAAAATGTCTCCTTGCTGTGGAAAAACAGCTAAGAAAGAGGAAATAAAGAAAGTATAGGGTCCCCTTCTTTGGCAAAAGGGACTGATAGAGGAAGAAAAAACTGGCATTTAATACTTGAAGTTGCCTTGGAAAGCATTGTGGTGCGGTACACCCCCTATTTTAAATCAGAGCTTCTGCTTTTTAAAGCAAACTTGATATACATTGATCTGTGTGTGTGTGTGTGTGTGTGTGTGTGTGTGTGTGTGTGTGAGAGAGAGAGAGAGAGAGAGAGAGAGAGAGACAGAGAGACAGAGAGACAAACAGAGACAGACAGCAATAGAGACAGAGAGTTGAGTCTCTTGCCACAATGATTGCTTTTCCTGCTGTCTGAACTAATGTGTCCCACTACAATTTCAGGCCATATTTTGTAGCCCAGACCTCAATCAAAATGTCCTATGGCTACTGTCTTCAACTTTTCTCCTTGTCTCTGGTTCCTCTGTCAATGTTTGCAGAATCTCTTTTCCTATAGGAAGGCTTCATTAGTTTTTGGAGACTTCTTCCTCAAAATCTTTTATAAATTTTTTCTCTACAGGTAGTGGATAGCACTATAGGGTGTTAAGCACATGAGCCACAGGATGAGACATACATATGGACCCTGCCATGACTGCAATAAGGAGAAAGGAAGTAAAACCAGAAGCAAAGGAAAGACGACAGCAACCCAGCTGAGAAAAGACCATGGCCCTGCTGCCTAGTCTCCAGACTCAGGATTGAACCAAACTCTCCGGGACCATCATAGCATCTGCCTCTCATTTTCTGAAGAAGGCAAATCTCTGTGAGGTAGGCCAGCTTGTTGTAGTTATGTATTAACTGAGTTGAAAAAAATTTTTTTATTTTACGATGTTTTGAGACCAGCCCCTGGCAAGGCTAGTTGAATCCTAGAGTTAACAACTTGTCTGCGAGCATACCTCTTCCATGCATATGAACCAGTGCAGAAACCCACTCCAAACCACCTCTTCAATCTGGATTTTACACTCCAGGAAGCAGTTTGTTTATCAATTCATCAGTTGATAGGTATCTGAGTAACTATCAGTTTTTGTCTATTGTGAATAAAGTTGCAATGAACACTCATAAACAAGTCTTTGTATGTATGTATGCTTCCATTTCTCCTGGGTAAGTAAAGCTCAATCAGTGGATCATATATTAAGTATACGTTAAGCTTAAAAGAAGTGGTTTTTCATGTTAGCTGTGCCATTTTATAAATTTCAGTACAAGTAAAACTAGAATGATAGTTCTAGTTGCTCTGCATTCTTAATGCATTGGAATTGTCAGTCTTTTAAAAATGTTAAGTCTTTCTAGTGAGCTGTGGAGGTATCTCATGATGCTTTTAATTTGCATTCTTCTGATAATTAATGATGTTGAGCATCTTTTTGTGTGCTCATTTGCTATTATACATATTCTTTGATGAAAAGTCTCTTCAAATCCTTTGACCATTTAAACAAACAGGGCTGGGCACATAGCTCAGTGGCACAATGTGTGTGTGTGTGTGTGTGTGTATGTGTGTATATATGTGTATACATATATATGTGTGTATATGTGTGTATAGTACACATATATATAGCGCTGCATATATACGTATATATATGTGTGTATACATACATATGTATGTGTATGTGCATATATATATATGGTGTTAGTGACTTGCTTTTATATATATACAGTCTCAGTGATTTACTTTTATTTTCTGAGTAATATCTTTCAAGGAATGTTTTTAATTTTGATGAGGTCCAATTGATAAATTATTTTTTTATTCAAGCTTACTTTGCTCTAAGAAATCATCACAACCCAAGATCATGAAGTATTTTTCTGAAAGTTTTACATACTTAGTTCATATGTTTAAGCATGTGATTCATTTAGGTTTATTTTTGTTGGGAAATAGAGTGGAGGTTCTTTTTTTCCATCTACATATCCAATTGGCTTATCAATACATTTCCTTATATTTCGCATTTCTAACTTTTATCATAGATGAAAAGCACATTATTAAAAACTATTCTCTCCTTTTGAACTATCTCAGAACCTTTCTTAAACATCAGTTGGTTATGTATGCTGGTCCATTGCTGAACTCTCTATTTTGTTCCAGTGATCTGAATGTCTATATTTGGTTCAACACAAAACTTTTAGATGACTGTAGTTTTATAGTAATCCATGAAATTGGGTAATATAAATCCTAAAACTTTATTTTCTCAGAATTGTTTTGGACAATTTTCATTTTCAAATACATTTAAGAATATGCTTGTAAATTTATACTTTTAAAAAGTTTCTTAGGATTTTAATAGAAATTACTTTGAATTTATAGATCAATTTAGGAAGAATTTAGGGTCTTAATAATACTAAATTTTTCATTATAGTTGTTTCTGTTTCTTGGATATTTTGAACGATGTTGCAACAAGCTTGACATGAGGTGCAAATAATTTCTTCAAGATGTTGGATTGAAAATATATATATTCAGAAATGGACTTTCTTTTTTTTTTTTTTATACCAGGGATTGAACTCACAACCTTGCACTTGCCAGGCAGGCACTTGTGCCACTGAGCTAAATCCCCAACCCTCAGAAATGGACTTCTTGGACTAACTGGGAGGTCTATTTTTAAATATTTGAGAAACCTCTACTGCATACTATTTCCACAATAGTACCATTTACATTCCCTCCACCAGTGCACAAGGATTACCTTTCCTCCGCTTGTTATCTTGTTTGACAATAGCCATCCAACAGGTATGAAGTGACATCTCATTGTGGTTTTGATTGGGATTTTCCTGATGCTGTATCTCCACTATGAGCTTATTAGCTATGCTTCTTTTATTTTGCAAAACCTGATTGTTGTTCCAGGGTTTGTAGTATACACCTTTAATTTACCTCAGCCTACCCAAAAATATTATACTTGTTCATGTATAGTTTAAGAACCTTACAACACGTTTCTAAATTTCCCTCTTTTGTTTATGCTATTGTTCTCAAATACTTTGCTTCTTTGTATGCTGTAAGCCATAGAATTCAATGTTGTTAGTTTTGCTTTAGAAGTCAATTATCTTTTAAACAATTTTTCTGAATGAAGAAAAAACTTTCGTATTTATACACATAATACCATTTCTGACACTTTATTTCTTTGTGTAAATCCAACAAATCCTTTTTTCTTATTGTATAGGGTTACTGGTAATAAGCTTTCTCAGCTTTTATTTTTAAAAATTGTGGTGAAAACATTTAACACTACACTTACCCCTTTAACATAAATTTTTACATGTACAATACAGTATTGTCAACTATAAACACAATGCTTCACAACAGACCTCTAGAATGTAATCATCTTGCATAACTGGAATTTTATACTCTTTGAATAACAGTTCTTACTTCCACCACACCTATTGTTGGTTAAAGAGTTTTTATTTCATCTTCATTTTTTGAAATACGTTTTCATGAGTGTAGAATTGTAGGTTGACAGGGTTTTTCTTCTTTCTGAATTTTAAAAGTGTGTGGTTTCTGATAAATAGGCTGCCATTCTTGGTCTTTGCTTCTCTTTACATCATTACCAGTGGATTTTAACTGTTTGATTATGATGTTTCTAAAGTAATTTAATTTATATTTATTCTGTTTGAGGTTCTTAGATCTATGCTCCCCTCCACATCTGACCTAACAAATGTGGATGCTTTTGGTCTTTATTTCTTCCAGTATGTTTTATGTCCTCTTTCTCTTATTCTTATCTCTTCTCTTTCTGAAACTCCAGTTAAATATATTTTAGACACTTGGATTAGTCTCAAAATTCACTAAGGTTGTGTGTGTGTGTGTGTGTGTGTGTGATGCATGCATGTGCACACGTGTACATGTGTGGGCTTTTGTGTTTCATATAGTTTCTATTGTAGTATCTTCAAGTTCAGTTATCTTTTCTGGTATTGTATGTTTTACCTGCAAAACTTTTATTGGCTGTTTTTATGTCTCCCATTACTCTATTATTAACTTTGTGTTTCTCTTAACACTTTCGATCATACTTATAGGATAGCCATTATTTTAAAATCCTTGGCTGGGCATGGTGGTGTATGCCTTTAATCCCAGCACTCGGGAGGCTGAGGCAGGAGGATTATTGTGAGTTCAAGACCAGTCTGGGCTACAAAGTGAGTTCAAGGTCAGCCTGAACTGCATAGTGAGACACTGTCTCAAAAAGTAGGGCTGGGAATTTAGCTCAGGGGCCTAAGTGCCTGCCTGGTAGGCACAAGGTTGTGAGTTCAAACCCCAGTACCAAAATAAAGATCCTTGTCTATGAATTCTATGTTCTCTATCTTTTCTATGTCTGTTTCTGTTGATTGCTTTTTGTACAGATCATGGAACTGAATACAAAGAGGCATGATTCTCTTTTGGGGGTGTTATCAGTGTGCTGTATCTTAATCATGATGGTTGTTACATGACTGTTTACATTTGTAAAGCTCATCAAATTGGTACATTTTATTATGAGCAAATTCTCTCTCAGTGATGATTATAATGAGAATGGAAGAAGAAAAATTTAAAATTGTAAATACAAACACATATTAAAAGGTTTGCTAAAAGGTAACACTAGTTGGCAAGAGGAAGATCAGAGAAAATATTTTTATTTTTTTAAAGCATGTGTGCATATGGATGAGAATAATGCAGTAGAGAAAAATGGTAGTGTAGAAGTAAGAGAATAAAGTAGCTGGAGTTACAGCACTGGAGGAAGTAGGCGCAAAACCCAACTGTTCGTTTTTGATGTTGGGAAGAGAGTATAATGGAACACTTGCTGCTAGAAGAGTAATGTGGCGGTAGACTGTAATGTTCTGTTTTTAGATTGCTTCAGTTTCCACAGTGAGTAGAAACATGAGGGTAAGGATGAATGAGGAACCAGTTGAGAAGAAACAAAGTGGTATAAAATAGTCTAGGAGGATAGTGAGAGAGTGAATGATCTAGTGACATTTAGCATGATGGCTTGCCAGCAGCAGGGGCTGCTTTGAAGTCTTTATAGTAGGTCAATCTGTATGATTGTGTTTTTCCCTAGTTCTGTTGTGTTGCCTGGGTGTAGGTACAGAGTAGCTTGGAGAAGTGAATTTAACAAGAGTTATAATTTTGCCATAAGCACAATAAAGTGAGAGCAAGCAAGGTATTGATGGTATTTACTAGGGAGCTATTATGATACATTGTTGTGGAACTTCGTGAGGAAGGAAGGGCATCAGAAAATGTAGAGATAGTGAAAGATGGAAGGAAAAATGGATTGGAAAGAAAAACTTTTTGATGTACCTAGCACTTCAGCCAACAATCCATATTTGGGAATTTTTCCTCGAGAAATATTGATGCAGATATACAACACCTATGAGAATTGCATTTCAGTATCTTATACAATAGTAAAAATTATGTAATATAGTTAGACATTATATATGTAATACAATCAATTATATTTTTATAATTTATATTATAAAAATTGCATTATATATAATACTGCTGAGACTTGTATTAAATTATGGTTTTAAATTAAAAACAGATTCAGATGGTTATGTGTTATCTGTCAGGGAATATATGAGATTAGGCTGTAGATTTATTTGGGAGTTCTACTGACAAACGTATTTCCTGGCATTTCACATTACCCTTGTTTTTGCTTGCATTGTTCTTATAACTATATTATAAGTCAAGCAGAATACTTAAAATGATAAATAACAACACAAATGAGAATGTAATTGAGTCCTTGCCATGCTTTTTACTATTCTACACATGACTCATGGCAAAATACTCTCCACAAGTACAGCCCTCAAATGAAGCAGATGAACATGGTAACCTTTGTCTTTCCAGATGAGCATTATTCCTGGTGTGCTATGATGTCATGCTATCTGCCCATAAAACTGGGTGATGACAATTCTCTCAGTTAATACCAAGATCCTGTAGCATAGTTGCTGTCCAAAGTAATGGGAGAAGACATGGTGTCTGCGTTCTTCCTGCAGACTAAAATATATTGTATATGTACAAGTAGTAAATGTAATATATATACTTTATAGAAGGAAGTAACAGACTGTGCTGTTGCTTTCTAGGAACTTAAAGGAATAATTAACATGGAAGGCATGTACAATATTTAGCTATAAATTAAACTCTTAAGTACACAAATGTCATAGGCTATAAGTATTATTATTCAAAATTTTTACTCCATGCACACTGACAGTAAGCTTGATCATGTGCCTATACTTTTGCCAATTAAATGTGAGAAATTATGCATACCCTATTGAATCAGAAATTTAACAGCCATCTTGTGGTTCTATCATGTTCCCTTTCCCGTTTGCTGTAAGACCAAATTGTCTTACATAGAGGAACAATCCTTGTACCTGAGTCCCCAAATGAAAACAAAATGAATAAATAAGAAATAAACCTTTGTAGTTAACCTCCTAGTGGATTGGGGGTTGTGTGTTTCTTAAAAACTTGGTTCTAGCCGGGCGTGGTGGCGCACGCCTTTAATCCCAGCACTCGGGAGGCTGAGGTAGGCGGAGCGTTGTGAGTTCGAGGCCAGCTTGGGCTACAACGCGGCGCAAGGCCGACCTGTGCTGCATAGTGCGACCCTGCCTCAAGAAACCAGGGCCGGGAGTTTGGCTCAGTGGCTTAAGCGCCTGCCCTGGCAGGCACAAGGCTGTGAGTTCAATCCCCGGTGCCGCAAAAAAACAAAAACAAAAACAAAACAAAACAAAACAAAAAACTTGGTTCTAGCTGACTGCTCTAATAAAGTAAATAGATTGGATGTTACGTTGTCTATATGTAAAAGACTGAAGTGTATTCTGTAGAAAGGAGAATGGGTTATAGTTACCCAGTGTCAACTAACAAACACTATGCATGCATTTGATACTCATGTTAACCCTATTTAATAGGTAGCATTATTTCTAAATGAAGGTCAAAGAATCTGCAGCTTAAAAGCAATTTTACATACTGATTGTGACAGCAAGCATTCCATTTTTTTCTTTCGAAATCAAGGGTGATGATCCCCAAGTCCATGCTTCTTTCACTGTCACATTGCCTTTTGAGTGAAGTTCTGAGATTAATTGCAGCTTCAAACAGGATGAACCCATCAGAATTTGTTACTTCTCTTTCAATTAATAGAAAATGTTATGTGGACAAAGTAGGAGCTCTGAAACTGAAACCACTTGAAGAAGGCAAACGAGGTTGGTTACCTGCGAGGGCATTACCTAGCAAAACATGGAGTCTAAAGAATGGTTCCACGACTGGATGACACTGGGATAAGAGCTTTCCTTGAGATGATCTGAGGGATTCAAAATTCACCATTGTCATAGCAACACTGTCATCTTTCTGTCTTTGTGATGAAGTTCTCAAGATAAACATGAAAAGGAGGAAATATTTATTTAAGGTCACAGTTTCAAAGGTTGCAGTTATAGTCCCTGTTTCCATCACTTTGAGCCTGTGTGTGAGGCAGAGAGTGTGAAGCAGAGCACAGTTGCTCACTGCATGGTGGTCTGGAAGAAAGGGGAGAGTGAGGGAAAGAAGGAGGGAGGAAGAAAGAGGAAGAAGAGGAGGAGAAGAGAGGAAAGGTGAGGAGAGAATGGGAGCAGAGAAGAAAAGAGAGAGGAGCCAGGGCCACAATATATACTGTTCAATAACCTACTTATTCCAACTGGACCTCAGTTTCTGAAATTTCTGCCACCTTTCAATAATGCCACTAGCTCAGAGGCATTAAAAATCCAAAGAATAACAAGCATGTAAAGAAATGTGGGAAACAGAGGATGAAGGAAAGTGCATGCTAAACATGTGTTCTACCACAATCCCATTCCCTAAAGGAAAGGTTTGAGCAAGAGTCATGCATGTATAGGAAAGTATGGCCTGGTTAAAACAATCACAGGTAGTATTCAAAGGATTGAGGCTTGATTGGAAGCTAATTTGGATTTTTTGGTAGACATTTTGGCCTCTGTCTTCTTTATATGCCAGATGAGCTATTTTAAAGATTGTATATGTTCAAGGCATACCATGACAATCAAGATTGTATATTTTCAAGGTGTACATGTGATGATTCAGCCCATACACTGTGTAATGCTTACCACAATCAAATTAACACACCCATGGTGCACACTACTCTGAAATTATTTACTTTTTTTTTTTTTTTTTTTTTTGTGGCACCGAGGATCGAACTCACAGGCTCGCACCTGCCAGACAGGCGCTTAAGCTGCTGAGCCAAACTCCCGGCCCTGGTTTTTTTTTTTTTTTTTTGAGGCAGGGTCGCACTATGTAGCTCAGGCAGGCCTTGCACTCACGCTGTAGCCCAAGGTGGCCTCGAACTCACAACACTCCGCCTACCTCCTACCTCAACCTCCCGAGTGCTGGGATTAAAGGCGTGTGCCACCACGCCTGACTTGAAATTATTTACTTTTAACTTAAAGTTTGTACATTTTGATCAGATTTCCTCATTTTGCTCACATCCCTGCTCCTGACCACCATTCTACTCAGTTTCTATAAATTTGGCTTTCCTAGATTCCACATGTGAATGAGATTATATTTACTTGCCTTTCTCTATCAGGCTTATTTCACTTAGCATGTTTGTTAGATTCATCCATGTTGTCACATATAATAGGATTTCTTGCTCTCTTATAACTGAATAGTATTCCTTTTTGTGTGTGTACATGTATATCACATTTTCTTTATTCATTCTTCTGTTGATGTACAATTGGGTTATTTCTACCTCTTCACTATTTGCAAACAATGTTGCGGTGAACATGGTAATGCTGCAGGTATCTCTTCAAGATACTGATTTCATTTGCTATGTGTGTGTGTGTGTGTGTGTGTGTGTGTAAAATTGATTTGCAGATATGTAAAATTTCTGGGTCATACAGTAGTTCTATTTTTAAGTTTTTGAAGAATGTCCATATTATTTCACATAATGAGTATATTAATTTATATTACAATGAACAGTGTGGAATTGTTCCCTTTCCCCATTCCCTGGCCATTTATTGCTTTTTTAAAAAAAAATAATAGCCACTTTAACAGACATAAGGTGATATCTCATTGTGGTTTTGATTTGAATTTCTCTGATGATAAGTGATCGATTAGTGATACTAAGCAAGTTTTTCATATTCTTCTTGCCATTGTTTTGAGAATTGTCCACTCCATTTCTTCACCCACTTGTTGTTATTGTCATTGTTGCTATTGTTGTTGTTGCGTGTGTATATATGTATTGCTAGTGATCAAACTCAGGGTATGTGCATTCTAGGCGTGTGCTCTACTATTGAGCTACATCCCCAGATCTTTTGCTCATTTCATATATTTTTTTCTATTGAGATGTGTGGATTTCTTACACATTTATAATATTAATCCATTATTATATATATGGCTTATAAATATTTTCTCCCATTTTGTAGCATGCCTTTTAATTTTGTTAATTGCTTCTTTTGCTGTACAAAATGAACCATTGTCCTACCTTTCTGTCCTCTATCACATTTCTGTGGGAAAAATCAGAAAAGTTGTTTGTCTCCCACTGGTACCAAGGCATCATGATTTGCTAAGATGGGGTTCTTGCCCTTCTCTGAGCTCAAGTATTCACATACACATCCAGTTTTGCAGCCTCCCTCTGTAGTCTGGAAATCAGCTGGCTGAGGCATCATATGGTGACAATGATGAAAGATTATTAATGTTACACAAACTGCAATATGTTTTTCAGAAGGATTGAAAGCAACAAAAAACATTCTAAGAGCAGTTTAGAATTAATCGTATGCCTATGTTCTAAGGCTTCCCAGACATGGGCTTGGGTAGTGGAGTTTTCAGAGAAGTCCATGATTTATCTATCAGCAGCTGGTGATGCAGAGCTTCCCTGGAAACCTTATAGTCCTGTTCAGAATTAGCCTGCCATCTAAGAAACAGGCAGCCAGCTGCTTCTATCTATATCCTTTTGTTCTTCCTGCTAGTTTGGTTTTTACCTTGTTAATAGCAGAATGTTGTGGTTCCCACTGAGTGACTCTTGATAGATGGGAAATATCTGAGGCTACAGGGAAGAGGAAACTAAAGAATAAAAGGGAATTGTTCTTTCCAAGCCAATATGATCTCTTTGTGGTGATACTTTACAATAGTACAAATGAAACCCACACCCCTCACTGCACTTTAATAGTTTACCTGTCTTCTATTCATTATGCCAGTATTCTATTAATGAGAAAATAAATGTTATTATGAAAACAACTAGCTTTAAGAACATAGCTTATTTACACATTTCTGTGATTTCCATATTATCTTATGGAAAAATATGGTATTTTTAGACTAAGAAAAATGAAATAACTATCCAATATGGGTCTGATAAGTAGGATTACAAGTCAGTTTTCCTCTCCTTAAGAAAAAATAACGTATTTCCAAGATCTCTTTCACACTCACTGAAATGGGCATTATATGCATTATTGTACACTTCTATAATTAAAATTTAATTGTGGGTGAGATTGCTCAGTTGTGAGGCATACCCAGAGTATTTGAGAATAGGCTCACTTTTGTCTAAATCAGTGGAAGTTCAGTAAAGACAGAGAGGGTTCTTGTAGTTTCTCCTGAACAACAAAATTCTGGGAGCTCTATTTTATTTTATTTTATTTTATTTTATTTTGTTAGTCCTATTGGCTCCCATATAGCCCTGAATTGACAACATCATTGGTCTTATTTTAACACAATGTTTCACCCACAAATATGGGCAGTAAAACAACAACAACAACAACAAAAACTATTGTGCCTCTGCATTTTAAATTGAGTTAAATATGAAATGTTCCCAGCAAAGAATTAGGAGCATGTTGAACACTGAGTCAGACAAATAATTGAATCTGCCAGTGTGATTAGTAAAAACAGTTTCCCAGAAATGCAGTTGGTCCTCTACTCATCATTTTAGGTTTCTTTTGTTTTTTCTTGGTATTTTGTATATCTTATTCTACATTTCGATTTTGTTGTAAAAAAAAAAAGGTTTTTTTTTTTTTTGTCATTGCACTGATGTTTATGTGATTATCAGATCCTTAGAGGTGATGATGATTCAGGGTTATCTCTAGTTGAGAATTTATCTCCCAAGAGGTAATTTAAACCTACACTGATAGCTTCTTTAGGGCTGGAGGAACTGCTACTTAACACACTGTTCTTCAATAAAGCTGGAGGAGAACGGTGTAAAAGGAAGAAGACATCTTGAATGTGAGATTCAAGGGCCTTTTTAAATGGATTATCTTCACACTTTTATCCACAGTTTAATGTGCAAACAGCTTCCATTCTCCTTCCTAGTGAATTCTGCCAAAAGTCCTACCCAGTCCCTAGGAAGGGGAGAGGGAAGGAGGGAAGAAAAAAGGAAAGAAAGAGGGAGAGGTGGAGAGAAGGAGGGAGGGTTTGTCATTAGGAGAAAAGAAAAGAAGCAGTACAATTCAGAGCTTTCTGCTAGGGAAAAGCACGTGAAATCCTGTTGACTCACAGAGGACCACCCAGCCAGAATGCAGGAGGAAACTAAGCATGAACCAAGTCTCCTCAGATGTTCTTTCCATCATGCCCTACTCACGGAAGCTGTGAAGCCACAGCAGCTTTTGAAATTACAGGACTTCAATGAAGACATAGAGGTTTTTATTGGTCCATAAGAAAAATTATTGAAGAAAAATGATCTTTTGCATCTATTGCTATTTATTTAAATTTAATTTTTTTTAAAGTTTTTTGAAACAGGGCCTCACTTTGTAATTCAGGCTGGCCTTGAACTCACTATGTAGCCCAGACTGGCCTTGAACTTCCTGTGAACTTGCTTGGATTTGCTGCCTCAGCCTCCTAAGTACTGGGATAATAGATGTGTGGCACCGTGCCCAGCAAATTTTTTTGAGATGGCCTAGGTTGGCCTTGAACTTTGAACCTGAGATGCTTCCTCTTCACCCTCCCCAGTAGCTTGGATTATAGACATGCAACACCAGGCTGGCTAATGTGTGCAGGCGTGTATAGGGTTCCCCACCTTCACACCAAGGGTTGAACTCATGGCCTCATGTATGTTAAGCAAGGGCTGTATCACTGAGTTATACTCCCAGCCCTTCCAGCTCTAATTTGTGTGGATGCTACTTTTCTGAATAAACATTAAAACTTCTCTACTGGACATGGCTGGAAAAAATAAGAATCCCTTGCTTGAAATTTGGGGGTAGATAAGAAAAAGAGTTGGAGCAGAACTCAATTGTTGGATATCCTAAGTAATCCCTCCAAAGTTAAATCATCATTCTGGCTCTGCATTAAAGAGAATATCATTTAATTCTTTGGCGACCTTACAGACTGAGTAACATAAGTGGTGAATATGTAGGAAAAAGGGAAATGCCAGTGTATCCTTAGTTGTGCATGTGTGTGTGCATGCACATGGATGGGGGCCAAACAAGAGTGAACAAGTACAGAATGGGAATTCTGAAAATAATTAAGGAACCTCTTAGTGTATCCCTACCCACAACATGGCTTAGAAAAATGATGGATGATCTGTAGGGATACATTTTCTCACAGATTTCAAATACTAAATGGTAGAATGACCCACAGAAACTGTCCCACCTTGAGGTAGAGACAGTACTCTCTCATCATTTAACTTTTTTTTTTTTCATTTACAGATAACCTTCCTAGGATGCTTAGCTGAAACACCAAAAACAGGTAAACAAAGTTAGCAAAATACTCAACCATGCCAAGCCTGTAACCAGACTGCCTGGGCATCTTATTCATAAATCAAAAATGTTTTAAAGGCAGTGAAGTGTGTGTGAGAGCAAGGAAAAGGCAAATTAATTGTGTCAACAAGACAAGAGAATAACAAACATCTAACACCATTGTTAGCAGGGAAGGTATAGGTTAACCTGGACTCAAATAACTTCCTTTTCACCCATCAGTAGAACATTAGCTAAGATACTAAAGTGCTACATTCGTCAGATAAGAGATGTGCTAAGATGTAAGATCCTCTGAACAATGAGGAAAAGAAAATTGAAGTGAAAATTGCAATCTCCACCTGCAAGAGACTTAAGTGAGATAAAGTGAAAATGTTTACAATGGAAGGGGAGAGAAAATGTGGAGAAGATGGTATTTAAAAATAAAGATAAAGCTGGAGACCTAGGAAAGGGAAAGATGACAAGGGGAAGCTGGAGACCTAGGAAAGCCAAAGTCATAAATCTCTACAGGGATCTGGGCCTGGGGGTTGGGGAAAGCTCAGAGGAGACGATCAGAATCAGCAGCAACCCTACTGAACACGGAGTGGACAATTGATGTCAAGATGGCAGCAGCAGATGTTTTGCTGGAAGAAGAATGGTGGAATGATAGTCACAGGAGAACATTGTGACCTGCAGACAAGAGCTGTGTTTCACTGACAGCTGGACAAGAATGCATACAAACAGGCCTAGGGGAAACACTGAGGCTGTGTCCAAAAGCTGGAGCTTTGGTAGAAGGGAGGGGAAGAGGGTGGGGAGGAGCAGAGACAGATGCTAAAGAACAGGTCTTTAGAGGAGGCTCTGTGACAGAGGTAACTAAGACTGAATTGAGAGCAGTAAAACACAAAAGAATGGGAAATAATTCTCACTGGTCAGAGGTATAAGATCTGGGGGCTACAGTCCTTGGCTTCAAAGCCTATCACTCACTAGCTGTATGATCACAGTTCAGTTACTGATCACCTCTTAGACCTTCAGTTTCCTCATTTGTAAAATGGGGATAGTAGTACTGTCTTATGGAGTTGAATGAGTTGGTACCTGGACAAGACCTTAGAATATTGCCTGGTATGAGTGTTAGCAACTGTCGTGCTGTGTGACCAGCCTCTGAGAGTGGCTCTGAACTGTGCAGAGTGCTTTGCATGTGTTTTCAAATCCTTCCAGACTCTCCAAAATTTGATGGAGGATACGCTCTCCCCAAAGGCCTCCTGGTAAAATCCTCTCTTCAAAACAGAATCCCTTAGTCCTAAGGGCCTCACATTCAACAGGCCCCCCAAGATCTATTTTGTCTACAGCTCTAGCAAAAGAAAAGGTGAGGAACTAGACAATGTTTATCTATTTTTGGTCTTTCAGTTAAGCATCCTAAGCAGGTTATCTGTAAATGTAAAAAACATAGTTCCATAGATAAATGTCTCCTCCTTAAAGGCAACTTGTAGGGTGGTTAAGTTGAGGACAACAGGACCAGTCTTTGAGGTTTATGACTACTTTGGGCAAGTCATTTGCCTCCCCCCATACATTGAATCCCAGTTTCTTACCTATAAAATTGGAGTTACATAGATGGGTAGATAGATAGTACAACTTCTTTGTGAATAACCTGAAAAATACCTGGAACACAGTAAGTTTCAATGAAAGTTTTCTGTGTGAATGTGCCTTGTGATGCTGATAGTGAGTGACGGATCTGAAATACTTTCATCTGGTAGGGAAGAGACCCTGTTTTCACAGCTGCCAGTAAAGAGGCCTTGGATTCAGCAGTTATCAGACCTGGAAGAGCTGACCTTTTAGGTCACAAAGAAAAGTGACATTTATCTTTTTCAGCTTATTACAGGTATGAACAGGAGAAAATATGAGTTTCAGTCTCTAAAATGAATTGGTGGGGTGGGGTAGGTTTTACACTCTATCCTGTGGGTTGTCTTCTCTAAGGGAAGGATCTTACTGCCCTAAGCAAAAGAAGCAAAAGGAAGAGGGTATCAGTGTATACAATTCTGGCTCCTGGCACTAATTTCCCTGGACATTGCTGTTCCTCCTCTGTCCCAGGACACAGCTCACTCTCTGAGTGGGCATCTTGTCTGGCCTCTAAGCACCTTGCTGCGAAGCAACCAAGTGCCTTACTGGTTAGATGTCTGGCTCACTATTTAGGACCATGAAGAATTTGATGGAGGATACACTCCCCCCAAAAGTCTCCTGGTAAAGATCCTCTCTCCAAAACAGAATCCCTTAGTCCTAAGGGCCTCATTTTCAACAGGCCCTCCAAGATCTATTTTGTCTACAGCTCTAGCAACAGAAAAGGTGGGGAACTAGACAATGTTTTCTTTTTAACTCCCTCCTCAAGAATACTCAGGTCTTTAATGGCATTAAACAAGCTGCCTGTCTTTGACCCCATTCTTGGACTGCATGAAAAATCCAAGTACCCAGCCAGCTGACCACAAGCACAAGTCCCATCCCAGGACCTCTTCAGAAATCCTTTCGTCCTCTTCTTTCCCATCTGCACTGTCAGGACTAACTGGGAAGCCCCTGGCAGATCTCAGTATATGTCTTACAATGTTCAGGCTCCCTCCCCAGCAATCATTTATTAGAAAGGGGTTTTATGATACAAATGTGATAATCTCCCATGCACACTGGCACTGTTCTAATTGAAGTTGTAAGCCCATAAAATTCAAGTCTTTTGTCTTCCTGAAGGCCACAAGGTTTAAAAAGATACTATTGTCCGGCCTAACACCCACTACATTGTCACCAGGGACTGATTAAACAGAGTCCTGAATCAAAACAGTGCGGATTTTGTCTAGGTCCTTTTCAGGCCTGACAATGCCCTTTTCAGTTCCCAAGACAAAAGGGGGTTTAAGGATCGAGATTCTTCTAAGATAACCGCATCCATATGGAAGGCAAGGTGGCCGGCAGCTGAGACCCAAACACCCCACTCTCTTCTCCCTCCCCGCCTCCACCCCCGCCAAATCCCAGGTGATAGCACTGCCTCCTCCCTTCCTCCCCCTTGGACGAGAAATCCAAGGCCCCTAACAGGCCCCTCAGAGACCTCTTCCGTGGGTCCGTGTTCCCACCCCTGGACCTAATGCCTGCTCTCCTCTGGCGCATCTTCTGCAGCCCGTGCCAGACAGTGAATGCTTACACTGAAGACTCCATGGCTCCATATGTAGAGCTGAAGAAGAGCAATTGCAAACCCAGAGCCTAGAGAGTCCTAGGAGCGTGGGCAAAAGGAAGCCGACTAGCAGATCCGCCTAATGTGGGCTCACCCAGGCGACAATCCCTCATAAAATCCGAGGCACCGCCTTAAGGTAGAGCCCAACTCCAATAGCTCACTGCCACCTTTTAATTTCTTCATCAGGCTGTCCCCATACCACCCTACCCTGGGGAGGTACTCTGTCAAGAGGAGGTGGGAAACCACAGCAAAGCAGGCGTAACTGGGGGTCTCCAACTGCCCCGGCTCTTAGGGCCGCGGAGCGCTAAGCTCCCACGCTCGTTCCCACCCAGGCCCCCTGGCTCGCGTCTGGGGAGAAGCCTCTCACGCCTCCTCGCGGACACTGGGTTGACTTTTGGTGTTTTCCACTCCTGCAGCTCCCGGAGCCGCGTGGGGCCCCAGTGTCACGCAGGGGCCAGCGCCGCTGCTCGCTGAAGATGGTCTTCAACCGACCGACCAAGCTCCCTCCCTTCCACCTCCCCTCTCCCATCCTCCTGGATTGCGCTCGGCCTTCACCCCAACCGGGGCTGAACCCTAAGAGGGCGCTGGAGCAGGCGGGCACTCGGAGCTCCAGACTCGGGAGCACGGTTCCCTCTTACTCTCCCGACAGGAGCGCAGGGGACCCAACCTACACATTTCATTCTCGCACAACAAAAAGGAAAAAAAAAATACTGTATTTCTTTTAAAATAAGTTGCTTCCCATACAAACTGCTATTTTAAAAATATACAAATAAGGCTGAAGCAATAAAATCTAGCTCTGGGGTTCGTGGTCCAAGGAAGGGGAGGGGGCGATCCTGGCGAAGGTTCCCTGCGAGTGCTTCCGCGACAGCAGGTGAAGGCGGGTCAGGGAACCCAGAAGGTGGGGTCTGCGAGGAGGGGTCCGGCCGCGCTGAGCCCCCGAGCGCTCCAGGTTTTCGGCTGTAGCCCCACGGCGGCCGCATAAGCGCACTGCACAGTCTGGGTAACCGGCACCCCGCGGCGCCTCACCAATTCCAGGAGACCAGGGCGGGGGGCGCTAGGTGCTGGTAGGCCGGGAAGATGCCGAGCGCCGAGCCCGGCCCGAAGGCGGCGTAGCCTGGCAGAGGGCAGGCGGCGGTCGGGGGAGCGCTGCCCTTGTCCCTGGCCTCCGCGGGGCCCGACTCCCTGCCGCCGCCGCATGGTTGCCCGTCGTGCACCAGCACCGGCACCACCACGCGGCGCAGCAGGCGGGGCGCGGCGCGCAGCTCGGCAGAGGCGCTCAGGTCTGAGGGCTCGGGCGCCGCCGGCGCGCGCGCGCGCTTCAGTTTGTAGCGGTGGTTCTGGAACCAGATCTTGACCTGCGTGGGCGTGAGGCGCAGCAGGCGCGCCAGCTGCTCCCGCTCCGGCGCCGACAGGTACCGCTGCTGCCGGAAGCGCCGCTCCAACTCCAGCGTCTGCGCCTTGGAGAACAGCACCCTCCGCTTCTTCCTTTTCTCGGCGTCCGAGCTCGGGGACGCGGGCCGAGCGGACACCCGCTGCGACGACTCTAGCAGGCTGGTCTCCAGGCTGCTCTCGTCCGAGGCTGGGAAGGGCAGAGGGGAAGCAGCCAGGTGAAACGCCAGACCCTAGGGTGTCAGGGACCCTATAGAACCATCGCCGAGCCCCCAGCCGCAGGGCACCCCCACTCGTACGCGGCTTTCAGAGCGAGGCCACTTCCCTTCCAAGGTTCACAACTTGGCTGGCACCCACCTCTCCGAATTCAGTGACCTCATTCCCAACCACAATAGTAATCAGCAGGTCTGAGATTGTACCCCACCAAAACCTACCCCGGGCCTTCTCACACTAGCCGGGCAGGTAGTAGTGCTGGCTGCCCAGTTACTACAGACTGGGTCACCAATACAGGGCCAGGCCACTTCCCAGTCGACTGCACCACACTTTGCCGGGATTTCAAAGCCTTGAATGGGGATGTATAAGGGAAATATTTTAAGTGTTCCGAGCGGTACCAGTCCCCAAACGCGGAAACCCAAGTGCCCAGCACTAGGCCAGGTGCAGGGAGCTACTCTCGGAATGCGCTGGCCAGGACGCATGGCATACGGTTTTGAGGAGGACAGTGCCTTCGTTCCCGGGCTAAAGAAATCCAGATTCTGGGCTGGGATCTCGCCTTTCCAACCCCTCAGGGGCCGAGGACTGGGTCCTGCTCTCCCTGCACCCCCACCGCGATCCTCCGCTCACTCACAGGGGTAGTGGCCCGACTCCGACTCCAGCCAGGCTGCGCAAGGGTCCGCCCGGGGCGCGCGTGACTGTGGCTCCCGCCTCGGCCGGTGCTGCGCGTCCTGCTCGGGTAAATTCAGGAGGCTGCGCACGGTGAAGCTGAGGCGTCCAGAGGTGGCCATGGCCGAGAGGAGGGGAAGGAGGCGGGGGCAGGGCAGGCTGGGAACAGGGGGCGGCGGGGGACGCTGCTCCTACGGCTGGATGTGAGAGGCGCTCGCCATGAGCCGGCCGGGGGGGATATTAACGCATTTATAGCGCACTCCCTGTTTATATAAACAGGTCTTCCCACCCAGCCCGCTTTAAAAGTGGAGGTCCCGGTCTCCAGGGTGTTAAGTACCTGATTGAGTGCTGGACCAAAGCCTGGGTGAGCCCGGAAGGTGGCACCTCCGCCCCCGCCCCGCCCCGTTCTCCGCCCCTCGGCGCCCCGTTACCTCCCAGAGGCTGTAGGAAGCCTAAGAGGCAGTAGCGATTGTCTGATTAGCCTAAAGTGGGGACAGATAATGGGGATTGTTGCCAGTGAATAACATCTTGGGTGGCGAGCGGTGGCCACCACCCTCTCCACCAAGCCTCTGCTTCCTCCTCCTCCCTGGCTGACGTGGGGCCTGGGCCCGCAGGAACACTGGGAAGGGTGGGGGCAGCATGGGAGCGTTTATGAGCACCCTGGAATGTATTCCCTGTTTGTTCTATACCCCTAGCTTGTTAACTGGAGTGGAATTTCCAGCAATTATCTGGAAAGTGACTTACAAAGCTGAGTTAAAACTCTAGCGCGCTCCCTTTTGGTTTTGGGTGAGGCCCCTCTAAAGATGAGAAGTCGTAGGTACTAACAGAGAGGCCTGGCCCTGCCAGCGTCAGGATCAGAGTTTCAAAGACCATTGGGAGCCTCCACAAGCTCCGGACACCGCCAATATACCATCTGAGGGATGCTTAGGAAAGGGGTAGGAATCTGGAGCGCCTCAGACCTGCGTCTATCTCCCCAGGGCAGCAAGACGGAGGTGGCATATAGCCACGCTACTCAGGTCCAAAGCAACCAGTCTCACCAGGCCTCTGCGGGTCGCGGTACCCCGGCTCAGTGTCCAGACTTCGCAAAACTGGGCCCAGACCCATTTTAGGAGTGGCGGATGGTAACGTCTCTTAGGGCAAGGCGGCGTACAAGGGCTGCGAGGCTTCCTTGGCGTCCTCGGACGCTCTGGCGCCCTCTGTGAGCCTCAGTTCCCGTTCCTGGGTTGCGGCCACAGGGGTCACAGCAGCCGGCGCGTGATCTGCGTCTCTGCTCCCCGCGCTGCAGACGCCAGCGAAGCTGCCTGGCTCTATCGATCAGGAGAATTATTAGTCTGGGACCCGCCCTGCAGGAAGTAGGGCCGTCTGGGAGTTTCTCCTGGATCTTCTAGTGCCTATACCCCCACCAAGAAAATGATCAATGTAAGAGGCACAAAGAGCCAACCGGCTTGGACACAGTTTGTTTGGCCTTATAGCTTTTGCACTGGCAGAGTTCAGCCTAGTGCCCCAGCGAGCGCTGTCTCCAAATCCTGTTCTCCTGCCCTTGGGGGTTTGGGTATTTGGTTGTTGAATTTTAAGGATGGGTGCTGCACTTGAGCGGCTGCACCTGAAATCCTGGCTCTTCCAAGGCGCGAACCTAACTCGAGGTAGCGGCCTGACCCACCTATCCCAGAACCCCCTCCCCGGCAGCAGCTTCCCTACCGAGCGTGCCCGAGGTGCCCGCGGCTGCGCTGCGCGCTGGGTGGTCGGGCGGAGGCTACCCCAATACAGGCCAACTGCTAGGCTTTGGACAAAGGGGAAATGGAGCTCGACGCCCCGGACCTGTTGGAAGCATTTGTTCCAGTCAAGATTTTGCATTTGTTCAGTCCGGAATAATGCGTGATTGACGCTTGCTCACAATGAGCTTTAGCGCGCTGGGATAAATCGGAGCTTGTCCGGTGTTGTCATGGTTTTCAATGGGGTTCAATGGGATTGGGAGCACGATCGACTCTGCTGGCCGTCTTTCCGCGGGGCCCGGCAATAGATTTATTAGTTATGTCTGTTAAAATAAGATTAAATTGAAATGATTGCGCTGTCCTCTCTGCAGACAAGCAGGGGGGGGGGAGCTGTGGGTGGAAAGCGGGCGGTGGAGTCTAGGGGAAGCCTTGGCATAGAAGCCCAAATTCGAGTCTGAATGTGGTCAAGGAGAAGGCCTGGAAATGGGTTTGCACCCTAGCTCTGCCCGCAGCTAAGGCGTCACCTCATTACTCTAACCCCACCCCTCTTTCTTTTTCTTTTTTTTTCCCCCCTCACCCTAAACAGAATAGATTTGGTAATTTCTAAGACTCCTGCTAGTTTTAGGATCTCATTTCTTTGGATTTTTTTT
>RJWM01028499.1:0-25549 GCA_004363535.1 Dasyprocta punctata
CAAACTGGAGAATAAATTCAAAATAATATTCTGAAGTGAAAAATCTATATTGTTGGTACATTTTACTCATCTTTTTCCCTTTCATATGTGAACATTCAGAGGTAACTCTTCCTTCAAGTCATTAAACCTATTATACCGCAGAAATCCTCTAGGAATATTTACCTAAATTATAGATCCACATCCAGATATAGATATAGATAGATATGTAAAATATATGTACATGTAATCAGTTTAATCTTTCTTACATTAGTAAACATATGCATAAGATCAGCTGCTGCAAATTATAACATTTTGTGGAAGACATCAGCTCCTTATAAAATGATACCTTTAGCTCCTCTTTTTTCCTTTCATTGCCAGAGAGTTTTTACATTTTATGTTCATACAATTATCTAAGAAAAGTACTAAAATAAAATAAACCTCAGCACAAATGGTAATACACAAACATACTCAACATACATCACTAATCTGTATTTTAGTTGGAGAAACTGAAAACTTCCAATTGGTCTATCTTTAAAATTGTGACACAACTTACCACAACCATATTCAATAACTGGAAATTTAAACTTTAAATTAAGAATAATAATCATATTACATAGAATTCTGAAATGGAAGCAAATACCCTGAGAAATCAGGTGATATTTTTTATATGAGCAGACAGCTATATATGACAGGGTCAATATTTCAACCATGAATTTCCTGAACTCAGACTCCATGTTCTGAACCACTGATGAAAAAAATCCCTTCTAACTTAGTTGCAAAAATGGAGGCACTTGTATTGGGGTGTGGGAGTTGGGAATAGAATAAATAATTACTAACAAGTTGGCATAACTTCTTCAGAATTTATCCATCCTGCATATACAAAACTTTGTGCCCTTTAATGACCAGTGTCTTTCTGTTTATTTCTCCCCTCAGACTCTCAAGCTACCATTCTACTTCTGGATTTTGTTAGTTTGACTGTTTTGAACCACACCTATAAGTGAGATGACATGGCATTTGTATAATTTCTTCCAAGTTCTTCCTTATTATTACAAATGAAAGAAGATTAATTCTACCACCAACATAGCACATGGTTAAATGAAACAAAGAAGAGCTTATACCAATACCACACTCATTGAGTGTCCTAAATGTGGAAATATTTTAAATAAAAAATGTGAATTGCATTGCTGTAGACATGTTATGTGCTCCAAACTTATGAATTATGCAATTTTTTAAAATAAAAATGTCTCTTTAATGAATCCTGGAAAGCACAGTAGTAGGATGGCCCAAAGGCCTGGAGCATGGTATTTTCACATGACTGAAAAGTGACTGATTTGTCACAATGGCTGAGTCCCTCTCTTAAGACATTTTGACCCACAGAATCTAAGAAAAGTTCTGCAGTTCATCTCTCTTAATTTTATTGTTTTCAAATAAGCTCATGGAAAGAAAAAAAGCATAAAGTTTAATTTGACTTGGCCATCATAAGTTATGTAAATTAACTCTAATATTCTCTGCAAAATAGTCCTTAGATTTGTTTTCACTCATTCAGTAATGATCAATGGTAACAATGACCCAATGCAGATAATAATGAGGAAAATATGATGTCTATTCTTCAACACTATCATAGTACATTAGGAAGACAGATGTGGACTCTAACCCAGGCTTCCCTGCATCCTACCAGCCTGCACTTGAAGAAATTGCTTAATCTCTAGGTCCTCCATTAAATTATTTGATCTTTGGTAATAAGATTATGTGTCATTAAGTAGACTGTCACTAAGTGATGATTTTGAATTTCCTTTCTTGAATTTCCTTTGGTATAATATACTAGTATATGCCTATTCCTTCACAACAATTCTTTGCTTTAGTGTCTTCACTCATTAGTTATGGATTTATAGGAAGATTAACTAAGGTAATAGATGTAAATGTTGCCCAGCACATAGCAAACATTTAATGAGTTATCATATTGTATTAAGAGTAAGCAAAACTCATGTTTATGTAAACAACATTGACACATACAATAAAGAGCACTTCAGAGAGGACAGAGTAAGTTAAGAAAAATGTCTTAGAAAACACTGTTTTGTTTTGTTTTGTTTTTTGTTTTTGTGGTACCAGGGATTGAACTCACAACCTCACACCTGCCATGCAGATGCTTAAGCCACTGAGCCAAACTCCCAGAAGAAAAATATTTTAAAAGAAATTTGGCCTAAATTGTCTGGAAATTTAAAAGGGCATGATCTCTTGGTCAATACGTCAAGAATATATGGATATAGAAAAGATATTTTAAACATAGATGTGAAATATTCCAGAACATGATTGAGTTACCCACAATGTAGAAGCAATCTTTCCTGGGCTTATGAAATTTACAGTCCTTTTTCCCCTTACTTTTCCATCTTTGGGCTTAGTAGGAGACAATCCCTCGCAGAGTTCCAGTCACCTGTCAACTCTGAAGTGCAAATTTTCCATTTCAGTTTTGAGTTACTGATAGACAAAAAGTGTTCTCAACATTCTCAGCTTGAAAAAGGACTCTAGCCCTTTTCTCATAATTTAGAAAAAGCTTTGCAAAGTGCGTATGTGTGTGTTTATGTTGTGGCTCTGTACATGTTTTGGTTGATGAACTTTTTGAAAATTTTCAGAAAGCACCCATACTGCTTTTGCCTTCTCCATTGTTCATAAATAAATCAATGGATTGTTTTTGCAAATATTGTACAGGCATGCGTCCATATTCATTTATATTTAATTTATATGTTTTTTTCAAGAATTCCAAATGAATTTCAACATATGTACACATATTTCTATCACAAATTTGTGTTTAATGCAGTGTCTTGCACCTGGAAGGAAGCTAATTAAAACTCCCTGAACATCAAGTGATGAATGAGTTTATCTGTACACATGTTTCTTGAGATAGCTGCAGAAAAGATATAGTATATAAGTTAGGAAGAAATCCTTCCTTGTCAAATATATATGATGTGTTTAGCAACTTGTTTAATCCTGCAGGTACAGTTTATAGATTGCTGTTTTGAGCCTTAGCACTTTTTCTGTGCTCTTGGGTGGGGGATGGAGACTGATTTAATGATTTTCAGGACAAACTTGAAACGAAAGAGTTAAATCAGTGTAACATTTGCTTACATACTGTTAATATTACAGAGAATAAAATCAGAGAACATCAAACATTGCCAAAAGAGACAGGAAAGATTTTGGTTGGATTTAGAAAACATGAATCTTTGCCCCTAACAATATTTGTGGCCTTGTACAAATTGCTTCCTCATTGTTCAGACATCAGTGTTTTTATTTGGAAAAGTCAGAATTTAAACGATGACATTTACCTTGACCATCATTCTATCCTATCTCCATCCTCCCCACTAGTATAAGCTAAAATGCAAAAAGAATTGTGCATTGTTTTAAGAGGTGAAAGAATTCTGAAGGGAAAGCAGAGTATTGTTCACTGTTTAAACTGTCTGCAGTAGCATAGCAAGAGCCCTGTACGTATAAGTTTAAAAACAATTATCAAGTTATTCTTCCACAATTTGATAGGATGGCAGGAGTAGACCTAGTCATTCTTATACTCCATTTAATGCTGGTGATTGGTGAAGGCCTCTTGAAGCTAACCTGAGCTTGAACTCCAAGATGCTTTATTCCTATGTAGGTCTATACTAGTTTCGGTCTGGTCATAAGCCTCAGCACTGACATGTAGCTATTTGCTGTGGTATATTTTAGTTAAAGAATAAATATTTTCCTAGATTGTGCTTGAAAACTGAAAAATTCCTCCTTGAATTAATATCTGTATTTTCTTCTCTATCTGGACTTTATCATATGCAACTAAGATGAATAAATGCCCCTTTTAACATTCTGTCTATAAATCTCAGCTAACTCTGCAAATTCATTAGGGACCATTCCACTTTCTATACTCACCTAGGGGAAAATGTTGCAAAGCATTCACCACTATATGACAGCTTCAAATGAAAATTTCTCCCTCTTCTTTCAAACTTTCTTAATAGTTTTCCTTGAAGTGAAATCACATTCTGCCTACTTTTTAGTTTCAAAGTATTTGCACTTCTGCTAGAACTAGTGTTGTATCTAGGTACTAATTTCCCTTTTGGCTATTCATTCCTGTAAAACAAACTACCCCAAAGCTTACTGGTTTAAAGCAAGACCCAGGTCGTTATCCTTTATGATGATCTGAGTTGTCTGAGATCACCTGAGTGATTTCTCCTCTGTGTATCTTAGTCGTGTTCCCATTGCAGGGGCAAAACACCCAACACTCACAATTTGAAGTAGGAGAGGTTTACCTTGTCCATGATCAGCAGCCTGTAAGGCGAATAACAGATGGGCCTGGCAGAAAAGGTGGTGAACTCATGACAGCCTGGAAACAGAGAGGGGAGGGAGGACTGGCAACAAGGATACACCGAGCCAAGTCACAGCCTATGTGAACTGCTCCTTCCACCTGGCCCTTCCTCCTAATTGCACATTTAGCTACTGAACTCATCATGGATGAGTGCACTATTGAGAATAGTGCCCCAATAATACAGTCACCCTCTAAATATATTGAAGGACATTTTCTATCTAAACTATAACCATTTAATGCTGAATGAATTTGTAGACTTCTAAGAACTTGACTCGCCTAGAAAGATGGTTTACTCATCCTGCCAGAAGTTCATCCTAGCAATTGGTTAGGGACTCAGTTGAACTGTTGAGCCTACCTATGGATAATTACAGTGCTTTGGAATTCTCATATGACAACAATTAAGTTCCAAGAAGAAGAAGAATCTATATCTTGCCTTTGCAAATTGTACACCTGGCAACCCTTGTTGCCATCATCATTGATGAGTTTGTTTTTGTTATACACAGATAATTGTATCTTGTTCTTTCTCACTTCTTGAACTTCCAAAACCTCTCATTTTGGAAAGTGATATGCTTCATATAATTCCAGCCCCAAATAATCGTGGAAAATTGTCTCAATGTCTTCTCTCTTCACCGTTTTTATAGTTTGAGTGTTACATATCAGCAGTTGCATTCTTCCCTGAATCACTATGTCACCCTAAAGGCAGCCTCTCTCATTTCTGCAAACGAAAGAATATCTCAGACATACATATATATAGCCTGCTTCAGCTATTTTCTAAGTGACCTTGGACAAATCAGTAAGCTTTCTTCAATTTTCTCATTTATGATGTGTAACAAAATAATATTCCATTATAATGAGACAGCTTATGTGAAAGCGTTTTGTAAAGTGTGTTATACTTATGTGAAAGATGATGGTCTACTCACTAGGAATCCTTCGGCTGAACCCTCTGTGAGGACAGCTTGTGCTTACATGGAATATTGCTTCGGCTGGTTGCAGTCAGCCAGCTGACACTGACTGTATCTTTGAAAAAGAGCTTTCTGTCCACAGCCACTGCATGTATTCTTGCCTTTGGGAAGGAGGCCATACACCAGTGGGATACCCATCTGTTTCAGACAGCCTGCCAGGCAGCTCCAACCTTTCAACCAACCATCTCCTAGCCCAGTTGGTTTGTTCACATTACATCCTCAACCCCAGTAACTTCAATCTGTTTTGTTGATTGTTTAGATACTTGATCTATAGGATGCCAAGATATCAGTTTGACTAATTTAGGTACTGGATTCCCCAGATGTTTTTGAGCTGTATGGGCATATGGTTCCTCTAGAGAACCCACTATGCATCCTATGGCTCTGTGAGATGATGACAAAGGGTTTCAGTAACACATGACATTATTCCCTCAAATTCTTAACTATGCTACCACAACTGCTGCAATACAAGATCCTTCAAGCGTGAAAAGATGCTTTGCTTAATTCCAAAATTTAAATAAATACTTTTTTTTTAATTAAGAGAAAAAAGACACGTAAAAGATAGACAAAAAGCAAAAGGGGCAAACAACAACAGCAAATCCACAACCGTAACATAATAGGTTTAGAAAATAAGATGATAGGAACTTGACAATGGTTGCAGTACTGCATATTGTTACCTTCAATGCAGTTGTTTACATTAACAGATATAGACATGTAAAGTTGACCTAATTATATGAGCATTAACTATTCTTTCTCAAAAACTAATACATTCAGCAGTATAGTCATTTTAGTTATCTTATATATACATACATACAGATTTGTCTTTTTCCTTTTCCCTTCCTTCTTTCCTCCTTTTCCCTTTCTCAATTACTTTCACTCTTTGAACAGTTTCTTACCCTTACACAGTATTTACTGCAGAATTTGATCATATATACTGCTTCAGTTTCTTACTCTAGGGAGACAATATGGTATTTACACATGTAGGTTTGATTTATCTCACTTATGAGTATGGTCTCAAGTTGTGTCCAATTACTTATAAAAGTCTCAATATTTTTTCTTTGCATGACCTACTCACTTTATCTGAAATTCTACTCTTTTTTATACTTTGGGACATGAAGGTCAAAAAACTGTCCATTTGTTCCAAGACAGTTAGTAACATAATTGAATGAATTGATTATTGGGCAATCAATACCTACCTAATTCAGTCTTGAAAGAATAGCGCAGAAGACAGATGCTATTAGATGAAATAAAAGAATTTTAGATTTTTATATTCATGACAGATACGTTTAGGATATGAGCCCTATGTAAAACGATGTATAACACAAGTTGGCAAAGCCAATGTGAAATGGCATTTATTACAAAGTTTTATGGAAATACACATGAGGAGGATGGAGTGGGTGGGATGTAAGCTGTGCAACATAACTTGAAAATTGGTGGGAGCTGAATACTCTGGATATTACTACATTTACTCACATCTATAACACTTTACTCAGATAATTTAAGCATTAGGGATTGCAAAAGTAGGCACAACGCTTTGGGTCAACTCATCCACCCTTTGTATCTGTGCTGTCCTTGTGAATGAGTTTGACCAACAACATGTTGAAGAAGAGATAATTTGCTAAAGGGTAGTCTAGGCTTTAAGAAGCCTTACAGCTTCCACTCTTGCTGTTCTTGTTACCCAGTAACAGCCTTGTGTAAACCCTGGTAGCCTGCTAGATGGAGACTGAAAGGTATGGAGACTAGGTATACCTGTCATCCTAAACAACCAGCAAAAACTTGGATGTGAAGCTGAGATTTTGATAGGCAGTGACCACAGATGCATAAATGAACTTAACCAGAAACAGCAGGAGAAGCAGTTCAAATTACCAAGCCATAATGTTATGAGCTCAGTAACGGTTTATGTTTAAGGGACTATGTTTTACAGTGACTTATTATATGCAGCAATAACTAGCTGCCTATGCGAAGCAGCAGAGATAGCTCTAGTTAGAACTAGTACAAACAGGTGATGACTGACAACGGATTTATAAGCTTGTGCAAGTAACATTCATGTCTTAAAGCACATGACCCTTAATCCAAATAAATGAAAATAGTGATGAGATAATATCTTATGTGTTAAGGTAATACCAACATAATAATGGTAAAAGTATACTGTAATGATAAGAATATAAGTCATCTATATTGAGTACTTTCTATGTTTGAGACACCACAGCAAGGATTTTAGCAGCACGCTTTTAATTAAGCTTCACGATAACAATGTAGAAAAGTGCTGATGTCTTTATTTTTGAAAAGAGGAAAACAAGTCTCAAAACACTGAAGAGAGTTGCCCAGCTTCACAATAGAAGAAAATGGAAGACTTACAATTTAAATCAAATATTCTACGATTTTCAAAATCTGGTTCTTAATTATTTAATTATAAATAATACACTAATACCTACAATAAGTGAGATACTTTTCCAAAGAGGAAAACATTTTTATAAGATCTTTGATTTTCTAAGATTTATATTCTAAACAGGGGAGATTGTATATAAGCAATAAGTAAATAATTTAAGATAGTGATAAGCGCTATGAAGAAAACAAATACATTGCTGTGATACAGAGCGACTGATTATATTAGACTAGATTTTTGTATACACTGCAGATATAAAGGACAAGAAAGAGCTATCGTTAAATACTTGAGAAGCGATAATATTTGTAAGAGATAAGAGTTAGCACACAGACCATAGGACTGCAAGGACATGAGACTGTTTAAGAGACAAAAGGTGTGAAGAGAACTCAGACAGGAAAACAGAGAATGTAAGGGATTCTAGAAAGACAAGGGGCTTGATTACATAAACAAATTTGTGATCTACTTGCAGATCATAGTGAACAATTTAAGTTTTGGTTCAAGAGCCTCAGGAAATAATTGGACGAATTTAAGCAGGTAAATTAACAATGAGATATCTGTTTGTAAAAGATCATGCAGGCTTCTATGTGAATAATGTATTTGTGCAACAAGAGTGTAAGACTAATTAGGAGTGTTGAAAGAATTTCAAGAAATGATGATAACTTGAGATAAAGTAGTAATAGAGGAGAAGAGAATGTGTGAATCAATTTTCAGTACTGTTATAGATATTTAGTTGGCATAATTTAATGACAGAATGGTAGAGTCTGAAAAAGAAAAAAATCAAGACTGACTTTCAAATATTAGGGTCTGAGGATCACACACTAACGGGACAACGACTAAAGCAAAAACAAATGATGGAACGGGAAAAAAATTACAAAATTCTGTGTTTGTTAATTCATGATTGCTATACCCAAGAAAACACATTTAAAAATACATTTTATACAATAGGGTGGTACTCATAGCAATCAGGAGCACAGATATAGCATGGTGATTACAGGCAACCAAATGACATTTAAAGTCATGAGCCAGTAGAGTTGTGGGAGCACAATCAGGGAAGGAGTTCACATATGTAGTCAAAAATGAACAGTTGATCCCTTTCCCATACTGAAAATTAAAGATGAGGTTGAGAAAGTGTGACAGAGGTAACTGAGAAGAAAACGTTAGTAAGGTAGGGTGAAACAAATAGTATGTGCTTCATGAGACCAGAAGAGGAAGATTTTTAAATGGGTAGGAAAAAAAGAAATGGAAGAAGTAAGGGGTAAGGTAGGAAAAAATGGTTGCAAAAAATAGAAGTGAAGGGGGAAAATGATGAATATGGAGCTTCTTTAAGTGGGAAGGGGACCAGGAGTTGTGAGGAACAGGGAGGGAGGAGGTGATAGGGAAAAAGAAAAAACAAAAAAGAGGAAGAAAAGATGAACAGGAAAAGGAAGAATAAGAAGAAGAGGAAGAGGAAGAAGATGAAGGAGAATCAGAATCAGATGAAGAAGAAGAAGAAGAAGAAGAAGAAGAAGAAGAAGAAGAAGAAGAAGAAGAAGAAGAAGAAGAAAAATTATGATGTATGATATGCACATATTATTTCCCAGCAATAAATGTGACATTATATGTAACAAACATGTACAATAAAAAGAGAAGGCAAGAGACAAGTGGAGCATTATAAAATAAGAAAAGAGAAAGTGATCAGTAGTTTATATTTCTATGGAACTGAGTGAGACGAAGTGATGAGAAGACATAACCACCGGGGATAGATGATGCTCATTCTAGTTCAAAAAACTTCTGTGATAAATCCCTAACTGAAGTAAGCTTAAGAGACAATGGAGAAGATGAATGGATTAGTATGCTACTACTTCCCATATACTTGTGTATTCTATAGGGAGAGTATTTAACTTGGAGTAGTTGTGCATTACATTGCCATCCAGTTAGAAAGAAATGTTGTAACAAGGGGCATGGATATAGCTCAGCAGCATAGCCGCTGCCTGGCAAGCATGAAGTCCCGAGTTTGATTTCCTGGTTTACAAAAAAAGAAACGTTGCAACAAAATAAGTCAATTAAATATATCAATAGCACTATGTTGCTGAAATGGAAATGTTTCACTGATATTCAAATTTTATTAAATTAATTTTAATGTAATTCTATGATAGGAAAACACTGCTCTAAATAATATATCTATTTTAGAGATCTATGAGCAGAGACCAAAATGCATAAAGCAACTGGAATATAAAGCAATTCCTGTGACGGTGTATGGTGCTTTTGAATACAGGCACAGTTTCAGGGAAAAATTCAACATTCTCAAGACTTGAAAAGAGGAAGACACTGGTAATTGAATAAGTGAGAGAAGAAGAGAAAATATCAATTAACATAGCTGGTACATAGGTGGGTAAGGGGTAGTAAGTTAGACTGAGGCCAATATTTAGAACCTATGAAATCTTTAGGAAACAAAAGGCAAGTGAAGAGTACTAGAAAGAGTAGTGTCCTGTTCAGCAGTTTTTGTAAGGCTATAATTTAATTGCTAATACATGCAAGGTGATTTGGAGAAGAGAGAGATTGGAAGTGGAGAGAACTGTTCAGAAGCTACTGAAAGGGACCAGATGAGAGCCAATGAGGTATGAACCAAGGCATCACAATTAGTAATGGAGAACTGAAAGAGGTTTCAAAGATGTTGCAAAAAAAGGCAGAGATAATGGTTTGCTAATTGCTCTGCTATTGTGGGCACCTAGCAACCCAGTCTTTCTGGTCAAGTCCGTGGTGAATCAGACTGTCATTATTTACAGTGCATGAATTAGTGGTCTGGGTATAACTATTGGCTGAGAGACGCCCACAGTGTAAAGGAGGTTAAGTTGGGAGCTGTAATGAGAGACAGATGTAAGAGAGAACATTGAGAATCCTCTGCAGCAAGGCAAATTGTGACATTTGGTGGGTTTATCATGAGGACACTCTTGGAACTTACTGCAGACACTGCAGAGGATTTTGCTTATTTCTGGCCATCTGCTCCAGGCCCAGATATCTCAGATTCCCGGGGTGATTTCCTAAAATGGTAATGGAAGGGAAAAAAGAAAAAGAAAAAGAAAAAAGGAGGAAGATCTGTGTCTCCCTCAAATTATTTCCAGACTTGGAGCTTTATCAGAGATCAGGAGAAGAGATGCATGTAATCATATTTGGGAACCTTTTTCTCCAGTGTGTACCATGGATACACGCATTGTTAATTGGATCAAAACTAGGGCAAAAGCTTCAATATCCATTCTTCTTGTTGATCTTCTTTGGTCTTTTTAATAGTCTTTTAGTTGCCTTCTTGATTGTGACTGTGGGGAGTGTAGTTAGAAAGCCAGAGCTCATGTTTGTCATGATAAGAAACAGACACTCATAGAGCTAATGTGATGTATACAAGGCCACGCAGTGGTTCAGTGTCAGAATTACTCCAGAAACCAAGCTCTGAGCCTGTTTATTTCTTATAATACATTCATTCCAATCAGAAATAAAAGCTCTGCTTACTTTTAAGTATTTTTAAGAAGAAAAAATTAAAACAATTTCAAAACAAGATAATAAGAGAGTAACAATAATTAATACACTGTGTACTATTCTCTTCAAAGTAGTTACTCAGAGTACAAGATAGAGGCATGAAATATTGTCCAAAGAATATTAGCATAAATCTCTCTTTTTTTGATGTTTTTTACATGTGAGTCTTCACTGATTTAGAAAATAGTGCTCTTCCCACGGACACCAATGTTTAGAGATAGTAACCAATTCGCATATGTGAGCACATATTTTATATACAACATAACGAACACAAACAGATATTCAACCACACAGCTGTGACATACCAGGTCAGCACTCCTCTACCTCAATCACCCCAACTACACATTTCAAACAATTCAGGGTAACACCTATACCCCAGAGCCCCCTGAAATATTTCAGATCAGTCCATCCCAAACTGTTTCTCCAGCTTCCTCTGGTCATTACATGGGAGACACACTGTATTTGCCCATGTTTTCCTCCCATTCCCTCTGGCTTCTTACTGACCCTGCCACTTCCTCTCAGGCCCTGCAGTAGGAGGTGTGGTTCCTTTTCTTGGGAACTCTGTAGTACAAAGCATCTGTTCAGCATCAGTTGTCTCCTGTTCAATTGATCTCACCTTACATGAATAATCATAAAACTTTCATTTAAAAAGACACAAGCCTTCTACTTCTATACATGTCTATATTACTCACTTTGGTGTAAACCCCTGAGAATAGGATTTTGTTCAATTATGCAATCTGTATACACTACAACAAACAGTAAAGTGTGTGTGTGTGTGTGTGTGTGTGTGTGTAGGTGTGTATTATGCTTGTGGGTTTTAAAATGATGACTAGAAATCTATTATGTGTTAAAACTACTACTGGGTATGGTCATTATTCCCAATAAGCTCCACGTAAATTCTACCCAGAAAAAAATAAGACACACACCTAGTAACTAAAATAAAAAATTTAAAAGTATTATGCTAAAGTAGAAGCAGATAAGATAGGTTCACATCCAGGAAGAGATGAATATATTTTATTTTTATTTTTTTTATTTTTATTTTAAAGATTGTAAAATCCAACAGAACATAACAGAACAAAGTCAATCAAAACAAAGCAGTAGAACTGGTACAGAACTTCAAAGAAAGATAATGTGAATACAATAGCTACTATAGTATACCTTGTTACTGAATATAGAACAAGAAAATGGAATTTAAAAAGTAGAGGAGTTGTTGCTGGGCATGGTGGCTCATCCCTGTAATCCCAGCACTCTGGAGACTAAGGCAGGAGGATAGCCATGAATTTGAGGCCAGCCTGAGCTACACAGTGAGTCAAGGCCTGACTGAGCTACATGGAGAGACCTGGTCTCAAAAAAAATGAGGAAAAGAATTAGAAAGGTCATTAATAGGCAAAGCTGGATATGAAACATTTTAATTGGCAGGTATGAAATAAAGGCATAAATGTAGAAAAACAATGGAATATTTAATTTTCTCACTTTAAAGAATTTCACATATCAACATTTCCTTTAGGAAAATGTTTAAGACTGAAGTATGGCTTAGAAGATAAGTCTTTCTTCTGAATTTGGTTTATTTCCTCTCTGAGAAACTGCCTGCAGTTCTCCAAGACCAGACTTAATTGTGCTCCTCAGTGTTTCCAAATTCCATTTCTTTCAACCAAAAATTTATATTACTCTATACCAGTAGACAACTGTCTTTATTTCTCATTAGATTCCAAAATCTACAAGGATATGTGAGTTTGGGGCTGTGAGTCTTCTTTTTTTGCTCACTTCTATATCGACATTATCTGGAAAACGGTGAATGTTCAGTAGGACTGGCCCCTCAGTGCGGTGGTGAAAAGGGAGGAAGAGTGTGTTGCTAACAAGGTTGGGGCCAGGATCTATGCAGTTCAGCTGTAAGGTAACACTACTCAGCATTCCCTCTGTGGTACTCAGGCTGAATAGAGCTTCTATGTGGAGTAAGTGGGACTCTCCAGGCAAACCAGAGCTGTAAGTTAAACTTTGTTCCCACTATTCTGTATATTTAGCTGGTGCAATACAGGATTTCAAAAGAAACAAAAGAGACACCCTTAGGTATAATTCTTTAGCACTGAAGCAGAGACACTTCCTCTACTGTCTTAATCCTCTATTCTCGAATAAATTTGAATGACTACAAAGTTGAATTATAAAAATGCCAAAGAGTCTAAATATGAAATAAAAATTACTATAGAAGTGGTAATAATAGATCATTTTAGTTTCACCTTTCTACACTACAAAGCATTGCAAATTTAGCAAATTCAAATAAAAAATTGCTATCTTACAGTTTCTGTGGGTCAAAAGATCAGATATGAGATGACTGGCCTCAAGGTATCAACAAAAACTGTGGTTACCATCTGAGTCTTATAGTCCTCTTTCATGCCTGCAGAGTATTCACATAATTCCTTTCCTTGTGACTATAACTCTGGGGCCCCTTTTTTATTGCTAGCTGTCAGCTGGGGACCAGTCTTCACCCAAGAGGCCAATGTTCCCTCTATAGGTAGCTCACAAGATCAACGACTTTCTGCACTTCCAATCAAGCATAATTCTTTGACTTCTTCTTCTGCAACCAAGCAAAAAAAAAGTGCTTGCTTGTAAAGGGCAACATCTCCTGGGTTGGGCCCACCCAAGAGAATCTTCCCTTTACTATATAAAGAAACATAATGAGTAGAGTAATATATCATTTTATTGACAGATTCCACACATATACAAAAGGGAAAGGATTTTACAAAGATAAAAATCACTGGAGTTATAATTCTATCCTCTGTTTTTACTGTTTTTGATCAATGACCATATGGCAGGCAGTGTGGAAATGCTGTACATCCATTGTCACAGTTGTTTCATGATGTAAGTGTTCTCATAGTAACTAGAAATAATAAAAAAACAAAGTCTTGAGTCTTAGGATCATAGCTGGTGCTGTAATGCCACTATCATCCCTCCCTTCTAGCTTCAGGATTGAAACCCTACCCTATCAACTGTTGAGAGATCCAGTGGCTGATGAATCCTAGCTAAGTCCCTTTCCAGGAAGTTCCACTGAACAAACAAACTGATTCTCATAATATCTACTTAAAGCATAATTCACAGTCCCTTCACTATAGAAGCTCACAGTAGTGTCAGGAGCTGTGGATTATGAAAACTTAGAACTTTGGGCTTAACACAGGTTAATGCAACATCCACACAACATCTATATCCTAAGAGGTTGGGATGAGGTACTAGTTATAAATTTCAGGTCTATTCAGGTAGTATGAGTTGGTAGGAGGAAATGAAACAAAAATTATGTGCTCCAGTGTACACATGTAGTGAAAGCTAGAACTTGGATTTGAACTCTCATGTTAACTAATCCATGCTCTAAATCACCATGCTGTACTAACTCTTCAGCACTTCTCATTAGTCACTTGAGCATTACAAGTGAGAAGTTTTGAAAATGAGCATATCTCTTTCCCCTGAAATTTCCAATCAGTTTGGGCATGGTGTTATTTGCACAATGAAGAAAAAGAAGATTTCATTTTCTTATTGGAGTCAAGATGCACAATAAACCTGTGATTGATTTCTTGCAATGTTATAAATTCAAATAATTTTGAGAATTGGACATGAAATAATAGGTTGAGTGTGCTCACTTGCTTTTCAATCTGGAATTGCATCTCCAGGGCACAGTATGAATATTTGCATTAATAGGAAACTTAAACTTCAAGATTAATGGTTCCCAAATATTGGCCCATGTTCTAGTTCAGTGACAGCAAAGTCCCAGAAGCAAATTAGGTGTTCAATAAATTTTTGTTAAATAGATAAATTATTAAGCATCATTCTAGATTTTCTGAGTAGTAATATCCAGTGTAATCTGTCAAGTATTTATTTTCGACAAGTCCTTTTATGGGATTTTGATGCACAATCAGTTTTGAGAAACATTGTTTAGGTTGCCAGATTTACTTGAATTTTGATAAACCATTCATATCATCAAATTTGCCATTTAACTATTTCATTCCTGTAATTCATTTCATTGAAGGTAAAGTGAATGAAACACAAAATTTTTAAACCACTTTAATTCACTAACATTGAGTAGATTCATAATGATGTATACCCACCACCAATCTCTCATTCCAGAACTTTTCGCCCCAAGGAGGAACATGTAACTAATAAGAAACTGCTTTTGCTATCTCTTTCCCCAGCTTTGAGATAGCTGCTTCACTGAGGTAACCGTCCAAGTTTACCTACTGATAATGTTCATATTTCTCGTTTGTTCCCTGAGCCTCATCATTTTAGACTAAATTCACTCATTTTGATTTAGAGACCACAGACAACATGATTTTTTTCTCTTCCTAATACATCTGTGTTTGTCTAAGTCTTCTTAAAATTATATGATCTAAATCCTAGCATGGTATCACTAGAAAGCAAAAGCAGAGCTATCTCCTACCTGAAGCATAACATTATTCTTCTTTAATTTAGCCTTCATTTCTTTTAGTTGGGAAAGCAGCTACATTGCACTGCTGATACACATTGAACTTGACAACTCATTTTTTCATCTGTACTACTTCTAAGTCTTGTTTCCTCATGTGTAAAGATGTTTTAGTACTCTGAATGCAGGACTTTAGATTCATCTTTTTGAAATTTGTTCAAAGCAATTTTTCCAAAATAAAACAATCTTGTGAGATCTGATTTTAAATTTAATTATTAAATTGATCCAAGTAAGCTTCAAACTTCATATCAGGTTGTATCATTCAGGTTTGCTGGCAAGATTAAAAGTATGTAAAAATTGTGCTAGATTTTATGAGTCTTGGGAAGTCTCAGACAATGATTTGGAAATAGTTGCTTATTATATAATTCACAATATCAACTTAGAACATAACAAATTCTGGCACAGGCATAATATACTCTCCAATATTACTGCAGATAAGGAAAATTTAGCTCTTTATCGCATTATCAATAGGATATGCCAAATTTCTGTAATGGCCACCCAAAAATGACATATCCCAACTTCTTCCCTGGAATGTGTGATTACAATGGAATATTATTCTAGTAACTGTCATGTTACTTAAATTTAGTTGTATTTATTTATTTATTTATGTACAATTGACTTTAAAACAGAGAGGTAATCTTGGTTTGTCTGAGTAACCCTTAGTCCCAAGGCAACAGAGAACTTTTGCCCAGTGTTAATAGAAGAGAACTGAGAAATATGTGACACATGAAAAGGATTCAATGTGCAGTTATTGCTTTGAATACAGAAGGGCACATGAGAGAAGAAACGTGGCTGGCCTCCGAGGTCAGAGAGCAGCTTTCAACAAGGAAATTGATTATTACAGCAGCATGAATGAGTTGGAAATAGACTGCATGCTGAAGTTCTCCGGTAAGAACCAAGTCCAGCAAACACTTGGTAGTTTTGTCACATCTGCAGATAAATATCCAGTCAAGCCCACCTGTATTATTTTTACTAACAGCAAGTAAGAGAAAACAAATGGTATTATTATAAGCTTTGAATTCTGTGGTAATTTGCCTACAGAAAGAGAATACTAATATATGCAGAGACAGTTCAGAAATATACAGGGAATTTAATGGAACTGATCACAGAGATGGGGGAAATATTCCTAAGAAGTTAAATACTAGAATTTGAGTTCTAAGCATTTTAGGAAAGAAAGCCACTTTCATAGATAAGGCAGGAGATATCAGAAGAGGAAGGGACATTGCTAGAGCCCACATTTGGACTGATACCAGGAGCAAGCCAATGGAAAATGGAGTCCCACATAAGACACTGTGTGAACCATTCCAATCAGAGAGAAAAACAGAGAAAATGACTCCAGTGTTCCCTCTGTTTTGGGTCTCCGGTTATGCATTAATTCTTTCATTGACTAATATACCTGGAGGTCAAATATTGTCCCAGATAATCCCATATCTTTACTCCCTGAGATTATGAACAATGAAAGAGAAGGATAAGGAATTCATGTGATAGCATGAAGTCAGGTGCTTAGCACAGTGTTTACAGTATAGAGTGGACTAGTAAATTAGACAAGAAATTCTTTAGGTAGCATCTACATGTGTCTTTATTTGTCAAGTAGTTTATCAAGCACTTTGTATACATACCTTATACAATCCTCTAAATAGAGTTATGTCCGGTTAGTTATTCACCTGTTTCTTAGGTTACCACTCTTGTCATAGTCTCATTCTACCTAAGTTCCCCTCCCATATCCCTGACTTCAAGACTCAGACATCCAATAAGCCCTGGCACTTGTAATAGCACACTTCACCACACTATAGTCCAATGAAGCTTCCTATGTTCTCGAATTACCACTTTGCCTTTGAAATCCCAAAGGAAGAATGACGCCCAGTTAGTTTGTTGATATAAATGATGACACATGTGGTATAGAGACAATCACCCCAACCATCAGCAAAGAGAAACAGCGCCTCCCACCAATTCACCCTCCATCAGGCAAAACTGTGATCATGAATGAAACTGGTTTTGTTTTGAACCACTGAGTTTTAGGTTGGCTTATAATACACAATGATCATGGCAAAGTTTCCCTCTCCTTATCTCAAAAATTAGATAGCTGAGGACCTAAGTACACATAGTTGAAACATTTATTCATGATCACCAGAGTTAATAAGCAACATCAACAAACCTCAATATTTTCACTCATAATAAATCTTGGGTTTTACTTTTGGTTTGGAAATTAGTAGGATCAGTAGTTGAACATGTTGAGATTCATTCATCACGAGTCAGACATTTTTTTAAATTTAGAAGCGCTGTCAAAAGGATTGTTTTTCCTTAAGGAAAGAGCTGTCGCCAGAAAGATCCAGCTTCCACAGAGGAGAGACAAACAGGGATCAGAGCAGCTGCACGACTGACTCTCTGCCATCCATTGTCCCCCAAACTGCTCAGAGACACTGATGCAGAGTTCCAAGATGCCTCTGCAGTAGGCGAGCAGCTGGGTTGGAGCTGGAAGCCTGTGATTTAAGGTGGCATCTGTGCCATTCCGTGCTGCCACTCTGTCCTCAGAGGAATTCACTAAGTGGGGAGTAGATGAGCTCCCCAGGGAACGGGTCAGGCCAGTGGTGCTGAAGCACAGAGAGATTTATGGCGGTGTCTCTACAAGGCTGCCAGCAAGCCAGTTAAGCTCAAAAGGCTTGGGAAAGCACTCTGCTTGTGTCAACACATCCTCACCGCCACCATCTAGTGATTCCTACGATCTCTGGCCTGGATTCCAGCCATGTAACTTTAATGTCACTGCTGTTCTTTTCGCTGGGTTTCACTGACTAGAATTCACACTTTTTGGTCGAATTTGTATCCCCCATTCTTGTAAAAGAATCATAGTGGAAAATTTACAAGATTAGAAAACAGGGCCCTGTATTGAATGCTAAGTAATATATATTAATCATTAAAAACTGTTATTGTCATATTGGTTGACAGTCACTGACTCTAACATCCCAAATGTGAAATTCTTTGAAATCTGAAACTTTTCCAGAACACAGATGCCTGGAAATCTGACACTTGACATCACAAGATGGGTCATTGTGTAATTACAGTAGGAATACTGAAGCTATTCCACAAAATTACATGCAGCTTATATGTAGGAAATGTATTTGAGCCAGGCATGATGGTCCTCATTTTTATTTCCAGCTGCTCAGGAGGATGACTTTTAGCATCACACGTTAGAAGTTAGCCAGCACAGATTAGTAAGGTCCTGTCAAAATAAATAAAATACATACATGCATACATATATACATAAATTGAACTAGGGATATAGTTCAGGGTTTCCTATGTTCAATCACCAGTAACAGATACACACATACATGCACACACACACACACACACACACACACACACACACACAAAGATGTATTTGAAATATGAATGAATTTCATGGTAGAGTTTGGTCCCAATTTGAAATTATCTCACTGTACATAGGAAAATATTTCAAAATCCAAATAAGTATCTGAATTTGAAACACTTTTGTCCAAACATTTTAAATAAGGAATATCCAAACTGTGTAACTCTTAGATTTTATTATTGTTATGATAGAAAAATATGTTATTCAGCTCTCTATCTTTGACAAATTACCTGAGATATCAACAGAGAAGGAGGAAAGGTGCACTTTGACTTATTGTTTCAGTGGTTTTAATCCTTGGTTTGTTGACCCCGTTGCTCTTGAGCTCAGGATGAAGCAGAATATCATGCAGAAAGCACATGGTAGAACAAATCTGCTCACTTTATGCCTGCTGCAAACTGGGAGAGAGAAGGAAGAGCAGGCAGGGTCCTCAAATCCCCTTCAAAGGCAAATATACAATCACCTGATTTCTTCCAGTAGGACCCGCATCTTAGAGTTTCTGCCACTTTCGCAACAATGCCAAAGGTTTGAGATCCAGCATTCAACTTATGGGACCTTGGAGTAGACACAAGATCCAAATTGTAATGCTAACAATTACTTGATGGTAGGTTCTGAGGGATCTATGTCAGGTAACAAGTCTATGAGGTAAGCTCTAAAACTCACATTCTTAAAATAAAGAAACTGCAGCTCAGAGAATGTAATCACCTTGTCCAAGGCCTTAGAGATAATGACTAATAGAACGCTAATGAGCAGTGGAATTAGGCTTGAACCCAACAATCTAGGTTTTAGAACATAAATGCTAAACTTATTAGGTACCTCACTTTCTCAGATAAGCACTGAGCAACTAACATGATTTCTTTTATATTCATTTTTAATTTTTGTGGGGGTGGTTGGACAGGGTCTCACTATGTAGTTCAGATTGGCTTTGAACTCATTATATAGTCCAAGCTGGCCTTCAATTCACAATGATCCTCCTACCTCAGTCTCCCCATTTCAGAGGAAACAGGAGTATATCACCACTCCAGCACTGGATTAACTTTCTTTATAATAAGAAGCATGATATCTCTATTACTCTGGACTCATTTGCCCAGACAACTCAACATATGATATTGGTTTACGGTGTTGTGTTTTGTTTTGTTTTTGTCTCGCCAAGGCTCTATGAATGTTATTTCCATGTCTCAACAGTATTTTTCCCTGTGATGGCTTCCCTCTATGACGTGTCCCTATGGATGATGTTCATGGGCATCTGCAGGTCAACATCATACTATCCAGCACAACTGCACACACAGAAAAACGTATTTACTGCCCTGAAATAGACTGATGCAAAATTAGTGCAGGGGACCTTAATTAGAGAAACCATATGACAGAATATATTAATTGGATGCCAACTTACCATACTTCAATTTATAGAAAAGATGATTACCAAACACTCAAGTTTTTGAACTCATTTTGGGAAGGAGACCATTCTCAAAAGCAAGTATGTTGCCTCTAGAAGATTAAGGAAACTGGTATCTCTTAAATAGCTACTAAGGTATATGCTAAGGTATACAATAAATATGATTCTAATTTTAGTCTTTACAATAGCTTCATGAGCAAGTAGGATTAGTATTCTTATTAAAACCAGGTTGTGAATAAATGTAAATGTTATGTATCATAAACATGAGTTGAGATCAATAATACCAACAGGAAGGAAAATGGGAAAAGGGGAGTTAGAGAAGGAGGGAGAGAAGGGAAAGGACATTTTAAAAAAAGAACTACACTCTACTATGTACACATACCCACTCCCCAAAATGATTGTAAACTTCATGTACAGCAAAATTGTACTGATTAAAAAATAGGCTGCAATTGAAGAAGCCATGGCTTTGAGAAGCTAAAAAAAATCCAGAGGATCACACAGTGATTAACATTCAAATTCAAGCATCACACCCAGCTATGCAGGCTCCAGATTTTATGCAGTAATTTTAGAACTGGAATTCATCCTGGAATATTGGAACTGAAATTCATCCACTTAAGTGGCAACCACTTTCTTGAGCAACAGTTTCTTGGTACTTAAACCTGCATTTGTGTGTGTGTGTGCGTGTGTGTGTGTGTGTGTGTGTGAGTGAGTGTGTGTGTATGGAATCATCTCCTCAGAGTCAGGAGACTGGTATGAGTACAGGAAAGGATATGGCCCCCACTTACCAGAAACACAGCATTCTAGAAAACTTGTAAGTGAGAGGTGCCTCTGGTGTATTGAATTTTTTTAAACCTCCTTTTACTTCTTTTCAAGGTGGAACACTGAGGCATTTTAAGACACTATTGCCAAAGAAAAAGTTTTGTTTTCTATCTTATCAACTCAACAGAGCAGGTCTATGGCAGCTGAAAAGCCCACCCAACAGACAGATTCGCTTGATGACTTTCAGCCCTAGGTACAGAGTTGTTATCTGCAAAGGTATGTTGTAAAGGGACAGGAAAAGAAATAGAATAGTAACTGGAGAAAAAAATCACTGGAAAGCAGAATCACAGCAAGAGCTCCCCCAAAGCAATCTCCAACTGAGAAATCACCCAGCAGAGCAGACAGAGGTGTCTCACACTGTCTGTATCTCTACCCCACGCTTGCAGTCTCTGCTGGGACATCATGTAACTATTAAACACAGTGCTAGAGAAATAGGTTCATTGGCATCCAAAAATGCTCAGACTAAATTAAAAATAGCATTGAAATAATAGATTCAAATATGCTGTTTGCTTAATTTCCAATCACTTCACGAGGCAGGTACTGTGAGTGCCATCTTTAAGACAAGAAAACCAAGTTTAAAGTCATCAGGTAAACAGTGCAATATTATCATCACTCATAGATGACAAGCCAGACTGAGCCTCTGTGTGTGAATCAGACCACAGGGAGAAGGGCTCAAGAAGCCACAAACTGAAATTATAAAACAGGTAGTCTGTCAAAAGGGAAGATTATGGACATTTGTTTTTTTTTTGTTGTTGTTAAAAAAGGAATTTTTTTACCTTTGTTACCATGACATGATAATCATAAAACATATATTTTTATTTACTTTAATCAGTATCGTAAGTCAAAAACAATTTACTTAATTTCAACCTGGAAACATTAATAAATCAATTTTGCCAAGGCCCTAATAATTGACACTGCCCTCTATATTCAAAATTATAAAGCACAGCATATTTTCTTATGAAGAATCAAAATCTTGAATGAGCTATACCTTTATCAATAAACTATAAGCAAGTACTAACATTGTGCAACAGGAGTGGGCCAAGATTGTCGTGAATAAGTGAATTTCTCTACATTTTTCAACATGAATCGTAGGTAATATCGGTACTAATGTCACAGATTTAAACATATTGTCTCTATAATCTTGTTTGTGAGAAATTATACAAGCCAATTAGGTAAAACATTAAAATCTGCTGATTACTATAGAGCCAGTAAGGATGTCAGTGCTGAGTGACTTCCAGGGGCTTAGAAAACTAATATAAACCACAGGACTGCTGTGCACTGTGGCCAGCAACTTCAAGCTCAGGCAGCTTTTTAACATAGGGAACATCCTCTGCTGTAGCATGAACTACTTACTTATTTTTCCTAAAACTATTGATTTAGCTAGTTTATATATAGCACTGCGTGACATGACATTTTCTGTGTTCTGCAGATAAGAAAGTGAGTCAAATTTATGAGAAAATTATATATGTCATTAGACCATTGAAAGTATAAATAAAAACGTAACGGCACAGAGTATTAGATTTCTGCATTTCATTTGATAATTCTATATTTTCATAAATATTAAGTGAATTCTTTTATCAAAACATAAACTCTTCCTTATCTATTACCCTTTTTATCTAAAATAATAACCTCTCAAGCCTACACATATGAACATAATCATGTAATATTAAATCTGGAATTGTCATTACAGGAATACCAAGGACTTTCTTAAATATTTTTGTTCAAAGCCGGGCGTGGTGGCGCACGCCTTTCATCCCCGCACTCGGGAGGCTGAGGTAGGCGGAGCGTTGTGAGTTCCAGGCCAGCTTGGGCTACAACACGAGCGCAAGGCCAACCTGAGCTACATAGTGCGACCCTGCCTCAAAAAACCGGGGCCAGGAGTTTAGCTCAGTGCCTTAAGCACCTGCCCTGGCAGGCGTGAGGTTGTGAGTTCAATCCCTGGTGCCGCGAAAAAATAAAAAATATATAAATAAATAAATAAATAAACAAATATTTTTGTTCAACAAATGAGAAAGGGAATGGATGAAAGAATGAAATGACCATAGCTCAAAGGATTTAATGAGAAAATTGAGTGTCATCTGCCGCACTTTGGATGCAAAATCTGCTGTGTAAAGTAGGTGACATTCTACTTCCTCCTCTACTGGACAGATTCTCACATCAGGACAAGCATATATAGTTAAATTTATAAAATTTGCATTTCCTTTCCTTTAGTGTACAGTTTTGTCATTATGAAAGCAATAAATAAATAGGAAATAATAATCAGTAGTATATAAAACTTTTAAGTGATAGTCATCTCTCACTCTATCCACATCCATTCACTGTTGGGGTCTGACAAATCTTAAATTTTCAGTGTATCAATCATCATTTTATATTATGTAATTTATTTCATTCATATAATTATAGTCATGATGTCTTATTAACAAAATGGCATTACGATACATATAAATTACATATTGCTTTGATTTCTAAATCTAAAGCACAATCTTTTTTTAGTTATTCATGCTTAATAGAGTGGGTTCTATATTTAAGCACATGGAGTTTTCACCCACTTCTGCTAACTACCACCTGTGTTATCTTGCACAGTTGATTTATTCTGCAAACTTCATTTTCTTCAACAATCAACGGCAGTAATAAATGCACCTTCTTCCCTGTGCTATGGTTAGGATATTTAGGATAATCTTTAAAAGGACATTGTGCAGTATCTGGTACATAGGAATGTCACAGTTGTTCACCTTAATAATGAATATTATTTGCACAGTTAAATATTCCAACATTGATGTACTGGATTGCATCATGGTTTTGCAAAATGAATGTCCCTCTCCCTGATCTCAGAGTGACCTTATTTAGAAATTATATCTTTGTAAGTAGAATGAGTCAAGATGAAGATGTACGAGTTTAGAGTGTACTCCAACAAGTGATACTCATATAAAAAGAGAGAATATTGCACAGAGACATATAGACCAGAAAGACACAGAGTGAACACTATATAGTGATGCAAAGTGTACTGTTGTTATTGCAGTTGCTGCTTGTTGTCATATACAATGACATTTTCCTGTCTGCGACAAATCCCAAAAATATACTTTTAAACCCAAAGACAAATAACTAAATTAATTATCTCTACTGCTGAATTATGTTCTATTATGTAAAATTATAATGTTTCATCACTATATAAGAGAGGTCTTTCTCTATATTCTCACTAATAATGAATATAAAGTTTTAGGACATGAGAACTGTGATGTGTACATCCATTTTTTATAATATCTATGGGCCTTAATTTCTCCCACCTATTTAGATCATAAAGTTATTGACTTTTTGTTTGTTGTGGTGTTATAAATGTTAAATACTTAGAACAATACATGACAAACATTAAAAATAAAGAACAACTCAATAAATATTCATGAATTTTTCTTCATTATTATTATGATTAAATAAAATTAACCTAAGAAAGCACAGTGCCCTCTATTTAGGAATCCTTCCAAATTATTGCTAATAATTAATATTATTTATTCCAGTTAATCACAGCCTGCTTATTTCCTATCGAGTTGACATTTCATTACTCTTGCTAAATAATAAAGCATAATTAAAGGGAAACACACAAGAAATGGCTAATCTTTTTGCATTTTTTCCCTTTCATTTTCCTTCATTCTTTCCCTCCTTCCTTATTTTCATCTTTCTTCTTTCAAATGGTAGACTGATATTCTCTGAGGTCATGGGTAATTGATTAAATACATTCACTCAAACTTATGCAGTGGGCATAGAATCGGATAACTTGATTCATGACTATTAGTGAACATTTTATTTGGAACAAGTTGTTTAGTGGCAGTTTCATCACTTATTTATTTCACTCATATTTCTTTACTAGTGTATATTTGTAGTACATAATGATCACTTTCATCATGGAGGATTTATACATGTACATAACACAACTTCTTTCTTTTGTCCTCTTCAGCACTTCTCTTTCATTTTTTCCTTCTTTTCCCTATTTATGAAAACTTTATTTCCATTTTTTTTTCCTTCACGAATTTCTTGACAGCTTCGTGTGTGCTACCAAGTTTGGACACACTGGAAAATAAGAAATGACAGCAATTTTCCAATGGGATTTCAGTCTTCTTGGGAAAGCGGTATTAGATTTAAAATTCAGTTGTTCTTTGTCATTGTGATGCATCTACAATAGAGACATATCCAAATAAGCAGCAAGGAAGCTTATCTTAGGCTGGGATATCAGGGAACATTCATTCAAGGAAGTGACACTGAATCTAAGTTGTAAAATATTGGTAGGAATAATTTGGGGAAAAGTGAAAGCAAGAGAGAAGGAGTGGATAGAAGAGAGAGAGAGAGAGA
>RJWM01028500.1:0-25369 GCA_004363535.1 Dasyprocta punctata
CATATTTATTTATAAATTTACTGATGCCTTACTGTTTCTTACCCGGTACTATTTCTCTTGGATGGCTAAAATGTCAAAACGCAACCATTCCATTAGGCAATATTTGTAATGTGGTCAAACATTTGTTATGAGACTATGATAACTCAAATATTTGTTTTTTTATTTAATCATGTTACATATTATGCTATTACAGTTTGCACATATTATACTAATGATCCACTATGTTCCACAGTAAAGAACAAGTGAAATAAAATCCCTTGGATCAAAATTTTCAGGTAAACAACAAAACATTGATGCCTCCTGCTAAGAATATATATTAGTTCTGATATCTTTCAATGATTTGATTTGTGGCACAGGGAAAGTGCCCAGGTCTTACTGTATTAGAAACACTCTGAACCGGGCCTGGTGGCGCACACCTTTAATCCCAGCACTCGGGAGGCTGAGGCAGAAGGAGCATTGTGAGTTCGAGGCCGGTTTGGGCTACAATGTGAGTGCAAGGTTAGCCTGAGCTACGTAGTGCGACCCTGCCTCAAAAAATCCAGGGCTGGGAGTTTGGCTCAGTGGCTTAAGCACCTGCCCTGGCAGGCACAAGGTTGTGAGTTCAATCCCCGGCGCCGCTAAAAAAAAAAAAAAAAGAAAAAAAAAAAGAAACACTCTGAGTTCTGGGGATATGGATATTTGAGTTTTCAGGGAGCTGCCACCCTCTTCTGGTACTATGAGCTTGGACTTTGAAAACTTCCTGGTTTTAATACTGTTCATTAGAGATTTTTCAGACTCCTAATCTGAACCTGGGAAGAACAGAAAGATCTTTCCCAGTCTCTCGGTAAGTTACAAACTCTGTCCCTCTCCCTTTTATTCACATCCCAATATCCCCCTCCTCTTGCAGAATAGCCATTGCACTTACAGTATTTGCTGAAAGCCTTTTGACCATATAAATGCCATTTCACCCCAGACTTACATAGAACAAAGCATTTTACACAAATAAATGTTTTTCAGTTTTACTGACAAGTTTATAACTTGCCTTTCTTCAGAAAATGGAAAGAAGAAACCTGAGATTAATAAAATTTACTAAGAGTAACAGGACAGATTCCAAAAGTTCACTTAACCTCCATTTCCCATTGTAGAGAGATTATAACACAAAAACTTGTGCAGAAACTTGGCTCTCACATTTACCTACAGATATGAAAGGGGACCCAAAGTAGAACTTCTCAGTGAACATAGTGTCTTCCTTTATCCCACAGACAATTTTAAGGATGGCAGTGTCTCTCTTTGCTGCAGGTAGAGCACTGTCTTTTGCCAGGTAAATCACTGCGATGGAGTTCTGAGTTCTAGTTCTAGTTCTTTGTTTCAGTTTGGGGTTACTTTTTCCCCTCCGTGCTGGAGATGGCTACAGTAATAAATTTAAAAATGGAAATATATGATTCTTTCTTGTTCTGAAAAAGAGGCATGGGGAAAATAACATATGAAAAGTGATATGGATGCACTATAAATCTTAAAACTGCATAATTAGGAGATACTAGGGAATCATTCTTAAAGTCCTTTTAATATAATCCAGCGTCTCACCTTGATTAGTACTAGCAAAACCATATTCCTTCTCTCACTTGTAATGTGACTTTTGTAGAGTATTTGTGCAATGCATGACATAAGCATGGATTTGCAGCTGTTTCGTAACCACTGTGAAGTTTGCTGGCTCTGCTCCACAGCACTGAGTCCAAACTTCGGGAACTCTTTTCGAGTGCTATGAATGTGGGAGGAAGCCACTAGCACAATGATTTACTTCACCCAGAGTTGAGTGTTTTGCGTGCAGAATGTGAGGCTCCTGTTCTACTTGTTGTGTCCAAAGTGACCGGCCAAGGAAACTTTTTTTGGACTTGTCATCCAGCCTCAGAATTTACCCTCTGTGGAACTTTGACTATTCTAACCATCAGTAGGGAATAGCAGTATCGTAATTCTTTTTTCTTTCAACCAGTAATTCTCTATGAATTTTAAAGCTACTTTAACTCACTGAAAACAGGATTCTGCTTCTGTTGTCATAATCTCATTACACTCAAAGTACTTGTAAAGACGAGACTATAGTAGCTAATATTCTAGACTCTCCCTCATCAGTTTAAATGGACAGGGACTCTCTGGGGCCAACAACTCAGATACTGTTACATTTACATCATCGTAATTCACTTGACCAAATTGCTTTCCTGCTCCTAGTTTTTTTAATGGAGGAAGCTAAAGTTATTTCCAAATGGCACTTAAAGGCTAGAATATTCAAATGTAGGATCTATTTCTACAAGAACATTCACGAAGGATTCCAACAGAGGAAGCTTTTGCTTGTGCCAGTGCTGGGAGGTAGAACTAATGTATCAGATTAGGCGGGGATCAAATGAAATGTCACTCTGGCTCCACATGATCAGGGGTAAATTTTTAAGGTACTCAAAGTGAAACTTGGAATTTTTATATTGAAAGTGATAGGGAACTACTGAAGAATCCTTAAAAGAAAGGGAAGATAGATCTAGTGGTGAAGTAAACTGTGAAAAGTGTTACAGGTTAATTGTAAATACTCGCTGAGAAGAGAGAAAGCAAGGACGCCTCTCTCGAGAGGTTCAGGAGCTAGACAGAAGGAAATGTCTGAGGTAGGCTGTGAGTTGTGGGAGAGGGAAGGGAGGGACATACACTTACAGGTTCATTGTAAAAGGAGTGGGTTTGGTGACAGAATCAGAGATAGAAGGGAGGGAAAAGATTCTGAGGATTCAAGAGTGCTGTTATGAGTTCAACTTAAACATATCTGGAAAGGGAGCCAAGTAGTGAGAAGCTTCCTTGCTAAATACACAAGGTATTGTCCAAACCAGCGCCACCAAACTAACTGCTGCTTCTGCCTCTGGCCTGCTTACTTATGCAGTGGGAGAATGTAGCGTAGAGTATAGACCCTGTGCCACAGGTCTGTGGTGTTAGAGGATGCCTCTGAAAGCATGAATGGAGCCTTTGATTTGTCTAGTTGCACTTGGTGGCAGCTCTTCCCAAAACAAAAAGCATGGCAAGCAAAGGCCAGTTCTTTTCTGCTGATGTTCATGTGCCTACCAGTGGGGTCAGATTTGTTCTTCCTCCCTCCCCAGAAATATTCAGTAGCTCTGCAGAACAATTGGTGTTGACCTATGACCTTCACCTGCACCTGCCATCTCTGTGCCTGGTGACTCAGGAACCTCTGCTGACTTTGGCACCCAGATGTAAATCAAGTATGGGTTTCTCCTGTTCTCAAATTACCAAATTGACATGAGATATGGTTAAGGACTAGGAAAGACAGTAGAGTCCCTCCCTAGAGAGACTTAATAGGCCCTGACTCAGTAGCCTGCAGCCAATCACTAGTCTTGTGACTTACAGCATGAACTTTAGATTCTGAATCTCTAAAGGATCTTAAGCTTGTGGTATTTGAAAGTCAATTTTTGAGGCTAAAACTTTTTCTTCTTCACGTTCTATGCCATGACCAGCTTCTTGCCACCATGAGCTTACAAGTCTGCTTTGAAACTCACAGTGCTTGTTTTCTTCATCTCTTGCATTTCTGCTTTAATAGCCCCATGCTAATGAAATGGGAATGAGAAGGCAGACGAGGGTGTGTATGGTAGAATGTATTTTCCAAAGATGGCTATCATCCATGCCCTATGTTTTGCTTAGTTTGGAACTGACATTCATCCCATTTACAATCTGAAGTGGGTCATTATCCCTTCCTCTTGAACATGGGTGAACTTTGTGACTACTTTGATCAGGTGTGATGGAAGAGTAGGTTTTAAAACTACCACGTCCTTCTGCCTGCTCCTTTGGATAATTGCCCTTGGAATTCAGTCACCATGCTGTGAAGGTGTCTCAGCCTCATGGAGAAGGCTTGTTTAGTTGTTTCAACTACTGTATAGCCTCAGCTGACATCCTAACCAAAAAACAATTATCAACCACCAGTTATGAGTCTGATTCTCCTCTAAGACTTTAGTATGCATCTCTCTTCTGACTACAGCAGCATGAGAGATCTAAGTGAGAACCACCTTGCTGAACCCTGTCACCTCCTGAATGATATAATAAAATGATTGCTTATATTTTAATCCACTAGGTTTTTGGATGATTCATTATGCAGCCATAGAGAACCAACAGAGTGTTTTGTTATTCTTACTGCATAAGGGACTACCCCAAAACTCACTAACTTAAAAATAACCATTTTGATATACCTCATGGTTTTGTGAATCCAAGATTTAGGATGGTATTTGCTCTGTCTGTATGTTGTTGGTTTTGGGAGTTGGAGCTGCAGAATGCTGCTTTAATCGTCTTTGGAGTCTTGGTATACTGTATGGTCTCTTCCTCACCCTCTCTTCCCCTCCACAGTCTCGTCCTCTGGGCATCTTCTACACTTGGTTTGTCCTTCCCACAGCATGGTGGTCCCAGAGCAATCAGAGTTTCCACAGGGCAGTAGACTACTAAGAAACCGAAGTAAAAGCTATCAGTATTGTAAGGTGTAGGCCCGCAAAAGCAACACTCTGCCCTGCCATGAGACAAAGCAGAACCCAAATTTCTATCTCAGGAAGCTACCTTGTAAATTTCATTGCAACTATTTTATAGATGAAGAATCTGAGACTAAGAAGAGTTGAATAATTTGGCCAAAGCTATACAGCTTGCAAGTCCCTAGATTCAGGTCTTATTAATCCAAACCATGAACTCTTTCTACTTTGCTACTGTTGTGATTTGCATTGGGAATGTCCTCTCAAAGCTTCATACACCCACAGGTGGGGCCTGTGGAAGGTGATTGCATTACCGGGCTGCTACAGCCCACCTGCTGTTAGGAGGTAGGGCCTGGTTACAGACCTGACATTAGGGGGTGTGACCTGGAAGAGTATCTCTCCCTCCTGGCCCCTCCCTTCTCTCACTGGTTCCAGGCCTCTATGACATGAGCAGTTTTTCCTCTGCACAGCCTTTCCACCATTCCATTTTCTGCCTTTGAGGCTATCAAACATAGACTGAAACTTCTGAAACTGAGCCGGAATTAACCTTACCTCCTTTAAGTTACAAGTGTTGGATATTTTGTCCCACTGATAATGAAAAATGACTAAGATAGCTACTGTCTTTCTATGCAAATATAGTAAATGTACAGTTTATACTTTCTTCTACTGTGCTATCTTTAATATGGAAGATTGCATCCCCCCAAAAAACTAACTCTGTCTCTTTCTGTGTCTCTCTGTCTTTCTCTTTCTCTCTCTCTCTCTTTCTCTCTGCAGCTTTAGTTTTAAAATATCCTAAAGCAATATTCTAAATGGCCTGCCTTGAGTCTGAACTTCACTTTGGGCCTAGGGGATAGAATACATGCTTGTCAGGCTAAGGTAGACCACAGTATGAAGAACTATGCCAGGAAGAAGAAGACAAATAATACTCAGTAAACATACTCTTTGTACTGCATGCCATTGCGTCTCATTTGTAATGATTCTTTTGCATCTCTGAAAGCTGACAGGGTCTTTGCTGAACAGGAATTGTGGCCAGGGGGAAGGTATGAAGACAGGCAGTTTAAGAGCATTGATTCTAGATCTATTCATTGATTCCCATGAGTTGATTCTAGAATTATCCACTGACTGATAGATTTATTGTGTCTCCCTGGATGATCCCTTTGGATTTCTGAGGATCTGATCCTTTATATAGAAACTAAGTGAGAGATTCTTGAATGTGACACATTATGATTTTGTGTGCTATTCTCTGTAGTTGGACCTCTCAAATTGATGTTCAAAATGTGGAGTGAATGTGAATTGAGGACATGAAGATACTTGGCATTCTAAGATCTCATTAAAACATTTTGATGATGAAACAAAAAAGTAAGCTCCGAAACATTCCTGATGGAAATAGTCTTACTTCATGATTTCCAGTTGCATTCCTTTTTCTTTCTTACTCACTTTTTTTTTTGTTTTTGTTCCCTAATGAAGTAAGCTGCTTTAATTTTCTTTTTTAAAATTTTATTTGGATGAGGTCAGAAATTGGGGAATTTCTCTTCCATTACTCACATTGCTTCCCAGCTGCTGGCCTCATGTTCCCTTCGCATGTTGTCAGGGAACTGCAGCCCTGCTGAGGGACACTACCAGCCTGGGAGAGAAGCCCTAGTCTCAGGAAGACCCTGAGTCCCAGTGTCCCTGATTGCCACTTGAAGCCTTGGGTTCTGAGTGCCTCTGAAGCTCTGGTGGCCCTTGGTACCTGAGAGACAGCTGTTCCCTAGCTGGTCCTGGCTTTGTACTTACATTAAGGAGCTTCTTTACACAGTTTGGACTTTGCAACATCAAAGTTATCAGTAAAGCCCATTGGGTTGGTTGATATTTGAGAGACCCTCAGGAATCTTCTCTTGAAAGCCTCAGCATCTTCTGGAAGATTACTGTTAGTGGTACTTACAGTCTTTTTAATCCTCTTGTCACCCAACTGAACCCAAGGTGCCTCTCATCCCTTTATAGTTGTCCTACCCAGTCACTTCATCAAGATGCTTTTTATTTTAACATGGAAATGAAATGAGAGGAAGAGAGAAATTGCATCAATTTGGGTACAGACACATTGTAGTGAGAGAATTCAAATAGGCATGTCTAGAGCCGAGTGGTTGAATTATAACAGTCTTGGTGTAGTCAAAATGAAAACAGATTTCAGGTTTGAATACGAAGACCAAAAAATGCCGCCAGTCTCTTCTCCCTTCAGAAGGCATCAAAGAAATGAACATTGCTAGCTGAGGCTTGCTCAGAAATAAAATCATGAATCACTATAAGCAAGGATAAGGGAATTATTTTACTATCAATCATATATACTGCTAATCCCAAACCTTTGTATTTCTTCATCCTGCCCCCTCTATTTTCCTTATCCATAATTTACAATAGGTGTCCTTCACGTCCTCTGATTTAATCCCTCTTTTTCATGAATACTGCTCTCCTTCCATGCCCCAGTTCTTCCTGTTCTTTCTTCCAGCCTTTGCTGGCTTTACCTTCTTTCTTTCCTCACAGAATTGCCTGTGTGGAGGCCAACTACATCCTTTGTCCTTCTGCAGTGTCATCCCTCCCACACCCAGCCCTGGCTTCTGCACTCTTCCTCCTAGGTTAAGCAGACCTTAGTGGAAAGCAGGGTGAGAAATCAAAGAATGACGTCTTTGACATCTGGCAGGTGTGTTCATGTCCTGTCTCGCCACTTCCTGGCTAGTGATTTGGCTTATTTAAGTAACTGTCTCCTTTGACAAATGAGACTTAGAATACCCTCTTTTATACAATCCTTTGAGAATTACAATATCCACTCACTGTGAAACATTGCATTTGGCCCATTAAAGGTATCCAAATATTAGCTGTTGCTGTTACTATGATTGGAGAACACTCCACACCTTGACCAACACTGCCAATACTACTACAAATGAATGGTTCCTAACTTTGGTTTTAAGCCCATGTCTGTACAATGGATTTTCAAAGCCTTGCACATTATGATTCTTTTATGATCTTTCTGGCCTTGTCTCCTACAGTGACTTTCCTGCTCCCTACAAACATATACACACTCACTCTGCTGCAGACATAGTCAACTTCCTTATTGTTTGTTAAGTCACACATCCACCTTAGGGCCTTTGCATTTGCTGCTGTCTCTTCCTTGAACATTCTTCTTATATCCACGTGGCTGTTCCCCTCACCTTCTGCAGGTCATTGATTAAATATCACTGTTCCAGGAATGCCTACGCTAGCCACTCCAATGAAAATTGTAATAAATAGCCTTCTTCTGTACTCTTGGTCCCCCTTTCTTGCTTTATTTTCCCTGTAGCATTTACCACCATGCAAAACATTATTTTCATTATGTATTATCTCTTTATTCCATCAGATATACTCGTTCATATACTCAAGTATGTGTTCCATGAGGGCAGGAAATTTTATCTATGTTGTAAATTCCTGTGTCTCCAATATCTAAAATTATTTCTAACACATAGTAAGTGCTCAGTATTTGTTGCATAAATCATTGATCCCTAATTCAAATATTACTACCATTGTGAAGATTTTCTTAGTTCCCCCAGGCATGATTAATTTCTGTACTTTCATGATACTTAATACATTCTTCCATAATAACATTTATCACATTTTTATTTTTACAAAAATCATGTTTAAAGCTCTTAAATTTAACCAGATGGTATAGTTCAAAAGCACGTTTTTATTTAATAGACTGAAATCTCACATGGCACAGATTTGATCAAGTGCTTGCAGAAATCATAATGCTCATAATGTTTTTAAATTGCATTCACTTCATGTTCTGTGAATTATTCCACAGAATTAAACTCAAGCTTGTGAATATCTAAGAAAAAGAAAATAAGATAAATTTCAGCAAACAGGGAAATCTTATCTTATGCAGTGGACTGTTCCGTGTTTTAACATTACTGAAACCTTGCTATTTTGCTAGCAAACTGGGATGAGATTTGAAAAATCCTGCCTTAACATATCGACATAGATATCAGTGTGACTGACACATCATCTGCAAAGACAGTGATCTCAAAAGTCAGTTCTGGAAGGATACACCAGTCTAGGATGATCCCGAAAAGGAATTTCTTCATATGGGAGAAAACGTTCGTGAACTTTTGTCAAATAAAAATGCTGTTATTTAAAGTCAGTGTGTACTATAAAATTTTCATCAGATCCACAGGAAGAACTGATAAAATCTTGCTAAGCTTCTGGGTTGAAAATAGTGAGCAAGGAACACTCTCAAATACTGTACACTTTTATGCCATCGACATGATTTCAGGGCCAGTGTCATTGGCTCACCAGTCATGTACTTAACTCATTTTGAGGGTGGAACATAGTGGAAGCCTTTGATTGATAACCTTTACCTGCTACTCCCCACAGAAAAGTATCTTAGGACATCCACATGGGGGGAATGACTTATCCCAGAGCAGCAGAGGTGACTGCTAAGTGGAATCTTCTGTCTGTATTTGGAGGTGTTAACAATCAAAGGAAGTCCCCATCTGAGGTGATGTGACAGCTGTGAATGCCTTTGACAATGTTGATTATCAGCTTCAGTGAACACATTTTAAACCAGGAAAAGGCATTCGTGATGAGTCTGTGTTTCTGGGATGGGGTGAGGGTTAATATCCAGTCCTGGCTAGTGAATCCATTTTGTCTGTTATTGTATTTTGGATTACTCAAATCCAAGGCAATGCAAAAATCCCATTTCTAGATGAAAGTTACACACTGGTAAAAGTAGGAATACTATGATTTCTGCCAATATGAAATTATCTGTACTCTCTGGTCTAAGACATAAAAGAAATATGATTGTGTTATATAATAGGAACTATGAAAATTAAATTTTAGAGTCCAGTTTAACCTCCCATGATTGGATCTGTGTTTAGGACCTGCTGTGGTCTTGTTTTTAGCTATTCAGGCCTGTGGCTCTGTGTTTTCTGAGTCTGCCTTAGAAATCCTGCTCTTCAAATACACATTTTAAATATTTTTTGGTGGATCCCAATCCTACTAGAATCAGAGCTCAGAGGTAGGATCAATTCATCTGATGTCTAGTAGGTGCTCATTAATTAACAGGTTGACTCATTTCCAATATTGCTGGAAGTGTTGTACAAATGCTTGATTCCCATTAGCTTCTGGTACTATATATATATACATACCTTTGATTTAGTATCTCCTCTTTCCTTCAATATCTTGGTTTGATCAGAAGATTCATGATTTTTTAAAGAACTGCTTCATTTCCTACTTTAAGATTTAATTTCCTTATCCTGCAAATACCTAATGAACTCCTACTACATGTGAAGCCCATTGACCACTAAAATGTTGTCTTGGTTACTTTTACTTTTCTCTTATTGCTGGGACAAAATATCCGACACTCAAAATGAAGGAAGGAAAGGTTTATTTATCTTACAGTTTTTGGAGCTTTCAGCCCATAATCAGCTGGTTCCAAGGCAAGGTGGGCATGACACTGGGACAACACTTCAAGGCAGCAGCCAGAGCAAAAAGGAAGAAAACAAACCTCTTCTCCTCCCTTATATTGTACATAGGCCACCCCCACACCCCAGGGCAGTGTAGCACTCACAAAATCTCTGTGCCCTCCTCTTGCACAGGATGAGGATATTTACAAAGAACCCTGGTTCCCTGCTGAGTCTCTCAGTTAAAACTTCTAAATTTTTCAAACTGACACAATGTATCAACCATAACAGATGTCTTATAGATACTTCTCTATGTCCAGAATACATTGTGAGAACCTTTCTTCCAAAATAACAATTTTATCTGTATTCCTAACTTTGATAAATGATACTGTCAACCAAGCATAAACTTGAGATCCATTTGAGATGCCTCTTTCTCTTTCACTGCCCACCCTTAACTGCCACCCATGTCCATGCCCACATGCAATTAGTCACTAGATCCTAAAAATTAATAACCTCTGAATATCTCAAATTTGCGCTTTCTTCTACAAATCCTTGACCTCTGTCTTTACTCTAGGTCTTCATCATGTGTTGGTTCATTTTGATCTTCAGTATACATACTGCTGCTAGCATCACACTGTATTGATATTCATTTCATGATCAATTTCCCTTCCTACATCACTTCATGTTTCTAAATCATCTTCAAAACCAAGGTCAAGTTCCTCTGTTTAGCCATAAGACCTTTGTTCTACTTGACTCTTGCCCTGTCTCCCATCATTGTATACTCTCCTGTCGCTCCATATTAAAAAAAAAAAAAGCCTGCTGCTCTCTAAGAATGTCATAACCTTCCCTCCTTCTATAACTGTGCATATCTGCTTTATCTTCCCCTTGTTACCATTTCTCTTTTAAATGACAGCATAGCTTGATGCCTAAACCAAGAAACCCTGAAATTTAATCCAGGAAAAGTTGTTTCTCTTTTTTGAATCTTAATTTTTTTCACTGGGGTTGTCGTGAGCATCAATTCAGATATTTGTTGAATAAATTAAAGAATTATACATTTATTTAGTGGCTACTACCTATCAGACCCTGTTCTAAGCACTTACTCTATAGCAGTAAATAGAAGAGTTCATATCCTAAGGGAACTTTTGTTCTATTACGTAGGAAGGGAACAGAAAAAGCTACTATTATTGTTGCTCATCCAAAGGCTACTTCTACTATTACTCATCCAAACTGGGTATCATCAGTGACCTGGGGGAACTCTTCAGATCTACTTCCCAGTTTCTGATGTTCAGTGCTCATCTATAGTCCCATACTATCATCATAATTATGTTGTAGTTATAAATGCCAATTATTTTTACCCTGCTTGCCCACAGCCCTGGGGGTTCTTTGAGATCTTATTTTACCAGCTCTTAGTACATAAGAAAACCAGTTATAAGAGTTACATGAATGAATGAACATTTTGGGGTGTAACATATTATTTTAAAATAGTGACATCTGCCATTAGTGAGGGTTTGCTGTATATCATCAACGTGTTAAGTGCTTTAAATGCACTTAACCCCATAGGAGCACTGTGGAACCATTATTATTAAACCTACCTTATAGATTACGAAACTAAATCTTAGAGATGTAAAATAACTTGCCAAAGTTACATCATCAGTGGTCTGCCTGAGGTGCCAGAGCTCCTACTTAAATCATGATGTTTGATGAGAGGAGCCATTTTCCGTGGGCACATGGAAATACAGGACAGGGGTCTGCACATATTTGATTTTAGGTATACCTATGTGCATTAAACAAAACCTGAATCCACAATCAAAAGTACAAAAATAGTTTAGGCATCCCTCCCCTGATCTGTGTTACTCACCATCTGCTGCTGGGGGCTGAAGAACCAGAAACAGGTTTAAATTTGATGACTAACAGTATTACAGCCACTTCCAACTTAGGCTTTATTTGGGTAGCTCCATTTCTTGGGTGAATATTTAGTCTTTCAGATGTGCTTCCCTTTGCCTTAACCGCTCCGCAAGATAATGTCTGTAGGATTGATTAGGGGCTTGTAGAAACACAAAGAGGGCCTCCTAGTTTCATGCTGGTCCTTGGATTTACAGTATCGGAGTCTGCTGAGGAGTAGCTGGTCTGAACCTGTCCACAAGCATCCTGCTAGTGACCTGTGCTGAGCAGTTCGGCTTCAGTGTCTCCCAACACACTTAGCCCTGGCACTGTGTAGCTTCCTCAAAGATGGCTATTTATATTTATTAGGCTCTACCTTAGAAGTTCTACCCTGTAGAACTGGGGTGTTATAGTAATGTCTTCTCCCACCACCAGTACCATAAACTCTGCCCTGCAATAGCACTGTGCACTCAACCTCCTTCCCATGCTCTGCAGGGCAGGTAAAAACTTGCAGATATGTTTCACATCGTGTTTCTATACTTTGGAGAGTCAAACTCAAGCCTACCCTCTTACTAATCATAAGTCATTGATCAATCTTCTCCGTCATGGGGCCACACCTTTTCAGGGAGGAGAGGGTTTTACTGTCACCAGGCTATACCTCTTTTGGAGAAAGAGAACTGTTGAAACATCTTTTCTAGGCAGTTGTTTCCTAGATCTACATGAAATGGGACAGAAGAATGTCTCTTAGGTTTTGGCTTTGTCTGCAGTCTTTTTAGTGTTTCCCTTCTAGAACAAGAGCCTGGAGACCTGCAGATGGGTGACCTTGCTTTTTCCCACCTTTGTTTCTGTCTTCCTACGCTCAGTTAAGGGGGGAAAGTGTGTTTTCCCTCCCCTCTTCCAGTCTCTTCAGCACTTTCTCTATAGTGTATCATCTTCTTTCCCAAAGTAGAATTTGCCCTCCTTTTTCCCCAGGGCTAAACTGGAGGATGACTGCCAGGTAACCTGATTTATGGGGAGAGGAATGAAAACACATCTGTTTAATGTTTTCAAATTATTACCCCTGTTACCCCTGCATCTCAGAGGGTAATCACTGGTCTCAAGAGTTCTCCAGGTCCCTTTATAGTAATGTGGCTCAGAGCAGTCATAGAGGAAAATTTACAAGGGCTCCTAGACACCTTCTTCACCTGACTCACTGCCCCTCCCCTTTAAGCCCATTAACCAAATTCTTGGCCATCTTCCCCGCCTTCATGAGCAGTCTAGCAACAAAGTGGGAGTATTTGTTCCACAAATTAGTTGCTATAATTAACAAGCTACATTCAAATTCTGACCAGTGTAGTCCTCACGATAACGCTATGTCTAAAATATTGCTTAAATATGGAATGATGGTGGAAAAAGTATGCTATCCTGAAGAACCTGAAGTGTGAGAGCATACTCTGAAAATATTGAATATTCAATTTTAGACTGTGCCTTTCAACTTCAGATAACCACACACACACCCCAAAAGGGAAGCTTTTGTGAAAAGGAACAAATTGGTAAGAACATTGACAGCAGTAGGTCAAGAAATAGAAACAGTAAGAGGAAGCATGGGTCTTTGCAGCAGTGACTACCCTGTCATGTCTCTTTACCTCATTGTGGAATGTGAAGCTTGCTGTGTATTTCTTATACTTAGATATTCATCTGTGTACTTTGTAAGTCATGGGTCAGAACTGGACACTGATTATGTAAGAAAAAATTCTTATGTGAACAGAGGAATCAACAAGTGAAGTAACAGGGGAAGCAGAAAATAAAATTATTAAAATAATAGTCCAAAAGGAGAGTATAAAATAGAAAAAGGGGGCCCCTTGTTTGAGATTATCATTACCATCTGGGTTGTGAAACATTTGATTCCAATTCCAGAAGCTTGATACCAGAAATAACTTATAACCAGGGACATATGCTGGAGAGTTGTCAGAAATGACAGAGTTTTTACTTGTTTTTAATATCTGTATCACAGAATGATGAAACTGATAAATTGTACAATAGTGGGAAGGGGTGAGCCTTAGCCTAGTACTTCCTGCCACATATATTTATGCTATGTCTTTTATACCCCAATTCTTTCCCATCTCATGAAAATTCAGAGGTCACATCTGATAGAGAATTCTTCAAGCATCTTCCTTTCCGGAGGACAGTGCTGGGCACATTTGGTGTCTGTGGAGAGTGTATAATCTAATCTACAGATTTTGTGGTGTGTGCACTTCTACTCACAGTCATCTTTTCAGTGTTCATATTGAGAGTGTAGCTGAACTATTTGATTCTCCTTTATGCTTTCTAGTATTTGAGTGCACATCATTGTGCCAGTGATTTATTTACCTTTCTTACCTATGTGACCTTTAGTAATTTAAACCATCTAGTTTACTCCTTTCTAAAATGGGGAGAGTGATATTAATAATCCCTTACTCACAGCCACCATGTTTGAAAACTACATTACAAGCTGGGCATGGTGGTGCATGCCTGTAATCCCAGCACTTGGTAGACTGAGGTAGGAGGATTGTTGCAAGTTCGAGGCCAGCCTGTGTTACAAAGTGAGCTCAAAGCCAGCCTGAACTGCATAGCGAGACCCTATCTCAAAAAGACAAAAAAATAAAGAAAAAGAAAAGAGAACTACATTGCAGTGATGGAGAACAGCTTCAATGTGGAGACTCCTGAATATTAAATGAGGTGATCACTTGTTATTTACATGGAAATAAAAGATATGGTCAGCAATCGATGATCCGTATCAGGAGGCAGTATAGAGAATTTGAATGGGAGGGTCTTGGCTAACGACGGTGGTTTTTTTTTTTTAAAAATACCTTTTTTGAGACTCTTATTTACAGAAAATCTCTTAACTCGCAATCTTTAATCCTCACATTATTAAATGAAGGGCTATACATTGATTAGAAGAAAAGACAGATTCCTCCCAGGGATTTTAAATTTTATTTTATTGCGGAGGTTGCTGATTTGGACAGTGGGGGAGGAAGCTAGAAATTTTAACCCCTTTAATTGGACACCTTTTCTAGAAACTGGACAAGAGATCATTTTAGATTCCACCCCCCCCATGACCAAGATTAATTTTCATGGCACGGAACTTGGTATGCAAGGAGTTAAAGGGTCTCCCACGCCCCTTTGCATGAATCCTTCTTTTGTGTACACAGCTGCAGTTGGAGCACGGGTCGGAAAGGAAATGGTTAGAGGAAGAGCTGGTTTTCAGACAAGGCTAGTCGGCGAGGGGGGCTGCGCGGTGGCCTGGGGTTTTACGTGCCAGATGTAGGCCTGCCTCGGTGCCTGCCTGAAGCCACTGGCGTGGTCACGCCGCGGCCCTGTGTGAATTGAGGCGAGGTGATGAGTTAGCGGGTTGCTATGGTGACGGGCAGACCACGTGACCAGGGTGCTGCTGCCGGCGCTCTGACGTCAGCAGCCGGAGGGCGGGACGCAGGAGGGCGGGGCGGGGCGGGAGCTGAGTTGGGAGAAGGCGGCGGCGAGCGAGCAGGCGGCAGGCGCGGTCCCTGCAAGCAGGCTAGCGAGCGCGAGCGGGAAGACGCAGCCACCGTCCTCACCAGCCAGCCCACAGCGGTTTATTCCCTTCCTCGGGAGTGCGCCAATGCCTGGGCCGACCCAAACCCTGTCCCCAAATGGCGAGAACAACAACGACATCATCCAGGATAACGGGACCATCATTCCTTTCCGGAAGCACACAGTGCGCGGGGAGCGTTCCTACAGGTAATGGGGCTGGCACCGGGCGCGCCGACCGGAGGGACCTCGGCAGGACGCGCGGAAAGCCGGCCCGTTATATAATGGGGCAGACTCTGCCCGCGACCCGGGCTGCAGGCGTGCATTCGTGAAGGCTGGCGTGATTATTTGCTATCTGTTTCTGTGTGTCACGTTGGGCATGCATTGAGACTTCACGATTGCAAAGGGAAAGCATTTTGTGAATAGGTTTGCTGCCTGCAAAGGGTCTCCCTCCATCTCTTTCCCTCCACATTGATAAAAGCGCATGCTGCTCTCTCGCCCTCTCCGAACAGAGACAGGCTGTGGCACTTCCTCTCCTCCTTCCCTTTTTCGATTTTAAAGGAGCCATTAGGTAGCTGTGCCTGAAGGCAGAGAAAACAAACGGGAGGATGGCGAGAGAAAAGGTCTGCGTTTAACCTGGAGAGCGTGCAGGAAAGATGGAATCCTCTAGATTAAGCTGCAGTCTGTGATGTTAAACCGCCAGATTGATGGAGCTTTGTAAGAATTCCGGGCGCTGATTGGTGCAAGGATTGACAGCAAAGGTCACAGTGTCAGACATAAACCAAAATTTTCTCCTTCCAACCCTGGATTTTTTAGAAAGAGACTGGACTGTAATGGACCTGTAAAAAACTGGGTGTCGTTAATGCATTTTCTTAGGAGTTTATGGCCTCTGCAAGGGTGGGGGAGCCCTTCCTTCTTATTTACAGTGGAAAGGTAATTCCTGATATTTTGCTGAGGTTTGATTTGAGGATGGGAATGATCTCGGTCATTGTGTTGTGAGCCTTTTGATTAATGAGTTGGCCTATGCGGTTGGCATCATTTTTACATTAACGTATCTGGCAATATGTTCCCGTAGATAAGCTCATTAAAATTGTTTGCATTGTTTGATAAGGATAACAATGTAATGGAGAATGCAGCTAGGGTCTTAGGCAGCTCAAGGCCAGATTTAGAGAGACTGATAGCTTCGATCACATTTCGTGAAGTTCTTTTGTACTGGGATAGTTATTTTTATTTATTTTTTCGTTTTTTAAAATTTGTCAGCATAGTTTTTTTTTTTAATCGGTGCGTTTTAAATATGCATAACAAATTCATCATAGGGAATTTGTACCTGTACATGACATATCTTCTTTCTTCCCCATTTTCCTCCCCTCCCTTCAATCCCTCTTTCCCTCCTAATTTACAAAGCTTTGTGTGCATTTTTTCCCTTCTATTCTTTTTTCCGAAGGATGAGGTAGTTATTCTTAAATGTTACCTCGATAACCGCCAACAATGCTTTTGCTTTGAAGTCAAGCACACATACCACTAAAGCTAAAGCGCATCCTTTCTGCTAGTAAGCAACAGGAAATAACCCATTTTTGAAAGCCTTCAACCTCACATTCAGATGGTGTTATGGGCAGGCTATTTTGCGTGTATAAATGTTGTATATCATAAAATAGGACCAAAAATATCCTGCTTCCTTTCTCTTTGACCAAAGGCACACACTGTTTGTTGACCCCCGCAAAAAAAAAAAAAAATTGTAAGGAACCTTTGGCCTGTCATCCCTGGCAGTTACATAAATGCTTGAAGTTAATTTTGGCTGTGCCCATGAGGTCACCAAAATCTCATGCCTTATGGTTCCAACAAATGTGTTGACATGGCATCCTTAGGGATTTCAAGTGCTTGTTATTCTCTTAATGTAAACCAAAATTGATCCACAACTCTCGGTATTCTTCTTTAGGAGTCCCTGTGATTAGAAAGTTGGGCCCCTTCTCTCCTTATTCCTCTACCTTTGTCCCCTGGGAACATCCCAAACTTAAAAATAAAATTTAAGAAGAAAAAAATTGATTTACGTTTAAACTTCACTTACTTGAACCATTCTTATAAGTAATACACTTGAAGCTCTCTTTTCCTGAGTGATTTAATTCATGCTACATAGGTAGCAGTTGCTTTTAGGATGGAGTTCAGATTTTACCACATAAGCCAAAGGAAGTTGCCCAGTTGGTTTTCATTACTCATTTGAACCCACTTGAAATGGCAATGGAAGGGCCTGGAGTTTGGCTCAGTGGCTTAAGCGCCTGCCTGGCAGGTGTGAGGTTGTGAGTTGGATCCCCGGTGCTGCTAAAAAAAAAAAAAAAGGCAATGGAAAATAATTTAACAGGTTCAGTCATGATAAATTATTGTTTTAAAATGAAATTTTATTTGCTTCTTTAATTTGATCCAAATTACTATTTCTATTTTCTGAATTATTTCCAGTTTGTTTTCTGAGTCTTTATAATAATACTTGAGATTATATAAAAAGCAAAACCGAATTTGAATAATGATCTGACTGAACAGATTCTTCCATCACTAAGAGTATCATTGCGTTTGTATTTTTTATGATAGGACTAGTGGATACTGTAATGAGAGGCATCATAGGGTAAGTAAAGAAAGAGGCCTCCAAAATTATATTTGTCTTACGTTATACAAAAGGATGCACTTAGAAACAGACACACTGGGTGTTTTCCTTGGTCTGCTTCTCTTTCAAAGTGGATGACCAATGTTATGTGACTACCACTTTTTTTGTGTGTGTGTGTGTGTGGAGAGAGACATAGGGAAAGGAAAAATGTGACACATTTTTCTCTCCGGAAATATTCCATCATTATTTTGGCATCCCAAGACTGGAATAATATAGCCATTTAATTGCTAAGGAAACTTGGAAGACAGTTTGAAAACGCAACAGAGATTTTACCAAGTAAAAGTTGGACTTAGACTGTGAGCTTGGGGATAGCCCTCAACAATGAGATGTGCTTGAAAGTTCTCTGTGGAGTCCCTTGGGCCCCTGGGTGAGCCCAGGACCTCGACAAGGCCAGAAACAATTCCTTTGTAATAGGAACCTGGCAAACCTTTTATCTTAGACTTTATTTTTTAATTTTGCCTGTTATGCATAAAGATATCTAGTCCCACTCTTACAGAGATGTTGTGAGGTTAACTTCAAACATTTAAAACAAATTGGTTCTGGGCTGGGGATATAATTCAAAGGTAGAGTACTTGCCTAGCACATGGAAGGCCCTGAGGTCCATCTCTAATACAGCAACAAGTAAAAATTAAAGCCATGTAAAACAGATTCTTGAAAAAGCAATGTCAGTAGAAGAATGCAGCTGTTACTGTGTTGGGGCTTTTTGCCATGCTTCCAGTGCAGGTAAGAGGAGGAGAGGATACCTAGAAAATAAGACTGTGCAGCGCAGCTAATGGGCCAGCAGTCCCTCTTCTGTTTTTGCAGCATTTGCACCAGATTGTTCACAAATAAAAGTCATCTGTCACTCCTGACCCAGATACTGTGACCAGGGTATCTGTGTAAACAGAGCCCATTTTCACAACCTGGAGTAGACTAGGTGACAGATCATTATTGAAAGTGGTGCGCACTTTGATTAGAAAATCAAATATCTTATAGATTAGTAATTCCAGGTTTACAAAAAATGCAAAAATGCCTCAGTAAAGCCACATGCACACATTTCCACAGCTCAGGACCACTGCTATGTGATTGCCTCCTCAGCCTCAGCTTTTTTGCCGCATTTAGGAGCACTAGAAATCCATGTGTTTTAAGAACTGCTTAAAAAATAGATGTGGTGAGGGGGGCATTTGAGGTGACACTGTTTAATTCACAGAGTGTGTGAGTTGTGCTCTGGGTCTCCCTGGAGGGGATACTCCCCACAGCTCTGTTTTATGCAGATGCAGATGGGAAATGAGATTTATTAACTGGCTCTCTGCCCTCTGCGTCTTTGTTTGCATACCCCAGGCTTTTGAGAATGAATGTATGAGGATAGAGGACTATTTCAAAATGGGTGTTTGGACATGAAACTACAATAGCATGTGTTTCCAAATATTAAAAAAAAAAAAAAGTTACTCGGCCCCATGAAATGGACTGTAAAAAAAAAAGGGCAAAACTAAAATGTAAATCTAAAATACTAGCCTAAAATACCCAGCTTTCCTTATGTTAAAAAAATGAACTGTTTCAAGGAAAACAAAGAAGAGTATATAGTATGGGGAGTTATAAAAGTGTGTTCCATTCAGGAGTCACTGTTGTAACATGGCTCACTTTTTACCAGGATGTAGATTTCAAATCATGGTACTAATATGTGCATTATGGAGACACAAGTCTAGCTTCATGTGTCTCCATAATGCACTCATTAGTACCATCTGGGTTAATCCTCTTACTGGAGATTTTTCAAAATATTGATTTGATCTTTAGTATTTTTCTCAGTGTTTGTAAAAGACAGAAGATTATTTAATGGTTTGTTAGATGCCCAACCTTGTAGCTTCTTTTCAGGTTCCTTTATTATAGCTTCTATTAATGGGGTGGTCTTCTGAGCGCTCTTGCCCTTGGAGAGAAGCTTACCCCAGCTCTGTAGCTGGTTGTAGTGTCTATTGACGGTGCATGAGTTAGCAGAGCAGTAATGTGAGCATGTCCTTGGTAATTCAGAAGGTTGATTTTCTTATGCAGCATCTTTTTATGTTTATAGGGACCTCTTGAAGCTGCAGTGAGTAATCCCTTAGATTAATAGAGGGAGAAATGTTGATACTAACATAAATATTCTATTTCATTCAGAGAATTAATTCAGTAAATATTTAGGAGTTTGCTCTGGCCAAGGTCTTTGCTAGGTACTCCTTCAAAGCTCTTGAGTTCTAGCAAAGTCAGAGTTACAAACAGCTCACTTTTTATCAGATTTACATATTTTGCTTAGTCTGATAGCAAAAGTGGTTTGCATTTCCTGAGCCCACAGTGCCTTAAAGTAAGCATATATATAGTTTAAAGGCCAGTATGCTATAGAATGCTAAGAGACTGTGGGAAGTCCTGAGAAAAGATACAGGCTTTAAATTCAGACATGATTTCATTGGCCTGGCTCAGTGTCTATTGGGCCTGAGGTAAAAAATAAGACAGGAACATTACAAAGCAGGCAGGCTAGTAGGAACTTGGAAGTAGGAAACTACTAAAAGCTTTTTACCTGATACCAGTGCACTGAGAATGGAGGTACATGCTGGAATCCATCTCCTGTTTTGAAATGTGGGTTAAAAGGAAAATGGGGTCCACAAGTGCCCCACCTTCTGGGCTCCAAAATTAGTAGGGATACAAAGTGCTGTGAGAGAACTTGAGACCCTTAAGCTGCGAGGGTCAGGGCAAGGTAGATTGATGGATGGTCCCTGACTCAAACAGGCAGCTTTTTCTGTGTAGGAGCAATAATGTAACTTCATCTCGTAATAGGGCTGGGACTTAGGTCAGTGACTTTTATAGCTATGAGCACCCATTTCCTAGCTAGCAGTCTGACTTAAGGGTGGTCAGTGTGGAGCACCACTGTGATCCTCCCAAACGCAGAAGCAGGGCATCTGGTACTGCACCATGAAGGATCCTCCCTTGTTGTGTCCTGCCAGCAGATTTACAGACAGTGCTCTGAGGTTGCTTAGAACACTAAGATGTGACTGTGATGGTGGCCACTAAAGTCGGCTGAGAGTTTGCCTTGGCTCATAATTTCTTTATAAATTTTGTCAATTTCATTTTTGAGGGCAAGTTGATTTGCATCTCTCCAGTCAAAAGTACCTTTTTCCACAATGAAACGTTAGACTATGTATGTTAGAATAATTAGTTTCATTCTTCCTGTCCTCAGCCTTTCAGCTATCCTACCTCTGTCGTATGAAATTGGTTATGTCACAGTCAACCAGTGTCTTAAAACAGCCCTTTTTTTTGGAACATTCCATGCACTTCCTGTTGGTATCCTGTGTACTTTGTTTCTCAGCTCATTTTAAATTTCCGATTCTCATTATTTGTCTCTACGTTTCTGGCCTATATCGAGGAGTTGTTCCAAAATGAAAACCTACAATTCACAGAGAAACAGAAATTGTTTAACTTTTGCCTTGATGAAGCAAAGAAATTTCCCCTAAATATGTTTTTGTCAAATGCATCTCTAAAATGATCATTTATTGTAGTAAAAATTAAATCACTAGTGAGGTAAAGATTGAATTTTATGGGCCACTTAGCAATAATTTCTTAGGTTACTGAAAAAAAAAAACCTTGTACATTTTTAGTGTCAGATTTCTCCAGGCTCACTAGGATTTTACTCAGTTGAGCATGGATATGCTTTCTCTTAATGCATTGTTTTGCTTTGTTTTTTTCTAAAGGGGCAGAAGTTGGCAACAGACACATAGGATGATCAAGGTGATGGCAGGTTTTAGGGATGCCATCCTTTAGTACTGAGCTAGTTAAGAAAATATGGCATGGGCCATGGATTTAGCTCAGCAGCATAGGCACCTGCCTGGCAAGTACAAGGTCATGAGTTCAATCCCTGATACCCAGGGGGGAAAAAAAAAGGAAATATGGCTCAAGCTCAGTGTTTCTTTAGTTTTTAGGCCTCATTTGGTTCCAGCAGGTGGAATGACTGTTCCAAAAGAATCTAATTTTGGTCATGACTTTGGAACACGAAAGGACTAGGGCAAGAAGGAAGAGTATCCTCTGTACATCTGTGTGTGTAAACTTGTCATTGTTCCTAATGTGCAGTTTTGTTAGTGACACTGGACTTCCTAAAGGCATTTTGTCTAATCTACAAATTCTGTGTGACAGACTTTGTGGAGATATGTTAATTGTACACAGAATCGACCTTGAAGTTTATGGCCAGTGTTTGTCATTTCATAAAATGACTGTGTTCTTCATGGGAAATTACTTTAGATTTCTGCGATCCTGTTTCATTTTTCCTAGAAGTAGTGTTTGTTTGCTTTTGTTTTCCTTTAAAGACATTAATTCCTTATTCTTTTTTTAGTGTCATCCTACCCTGGCAAAGCCCTAGGAGGTAATTTGTCAAAAAATGCCAGAGGCATTGACATGTATGGGAAGCTTTCTTCTGTTCACAATTATACTTTGATTATAAACAGTGGTATCCTTCATGTACGGGCCCTGCCCGGTTCCCTGCAGGGTTTTCATTTGATGCCCTCAAATCCAGGGGAAAGGGAGCAACAAAAAATGGGCTTCTCCTCTCCTCTTGTCCTCTATCAACTGCCTTTCTGGAAGGACTAAACATGTTTTGAGATTGCTAATGATGTATTTTTTAAAACAACAAAAAAATTCCCAGTGTTGGCTGTTACATGATTATTATTAAAGTTGGAGCTAAAATTCTTTGTTCAGTAGACTTACTGAGTTCCTTCTGTATGCCAGTCTCCATGCTAGGCCCTTGGAGTACAAAGATTAAATAAGGTCCAGCCACCCTTGAAAGAGCTTCTAGAGGCCTTGGTGGCAGCAGGAGAAATCCAAGGTGGAGAGGTGCCCACACCTGACCCTGGAGAGTACCCAGAGTGCCTGTTTTTCTGATGTATGGCTGTCATTGGTTCAGAAGTCTCAGCTGGTTCAGTTGTCATAATAAAAGTAATTTTGCTGTTCCTGCTCTGATATTTACCAAGGGCAAAATTATCACTGCTATAATTTTCAAAAGCTTTGAGATATGAAATATGTGAGTAATGACCTCTACGTATGTTTTTTAATGTAAACTTGAGCATTGATGAGTCACTTTGGTAGGCAGGTTTCTTCCTTAAAAACATAACATGAGAAAAGGTAAAAGGCTTATCTCTCTTTTTATTGGCACACGTTTGTAGTACATTATGATTACAGTCATCGTGGGGAGCTGCTACAAGTACGTGGACATTTCTCAATTCCTTTTTTTAACCCCCACCTCAGCCCTCCCTCCTCGTCCATGTGCCTTTTGAACCACTTGTGGTTAATGTCTTCTAATCCCTCAATTTTTGTGATGTATGTATTGACCATCACTAGGTTAAAAATAATGCATTACTTGTGTATTAACTTCCATTTACAGCAAAGAAAATGGAAGTATATATTCGTATTCTCTTGATATACATGGGAAACTGAAAGGTAAGAAACTAGCAAGGGTAAGAACTGGGTAGATTAGTCACTATGTATCTGTCTTTTTTGGAAAATTGAAGCTATATAAATGCATTGTCTCATCAAGCAGTGGTGTGTCATTTAGCACTTTAACAGCAAGGATTTTAAAAATTAAATAAATTTTAATTTTAATTTAATTTCATGTGTTGAAAGTATGTTAGAAAACATCTCAAAATATCCATGCACTTACTGAAGTCACATAGGGGATCCTCGTTTGCCTAGTGCAAGTACCATTTCTATATTAGAGCATCACAAGTCACAGATGAACTCTGCTGTTCCAGCCCCTGCTTCCTGTAGCCCTTTGAGGTTTCACACTTAGCAGCCCATCGTCCACATTTTGTTTCATTTTCTCCAGTGCACACTAGAGCTGCCTGTGTGGTTTTTGGTGTTATGTCCCGCCTGCTTAGTGTGCTCCGTGAATCCTGTGCTGACTGTGAGGATTATTTTTCAATATCCTCTTTAGATTTTTGCTTTCTTCCCATTTACCGAGCCCCTGCTGTTTGTCAGGTACTGTATGGGGGCCATATCTGTGAGAGTGCAGGTAATTGCCTTTTTTAGCCATGCTTCTACCATCTGTCCTCCCCCCAGCTCCGCACAGCCTCTGGCCTTACAGCAGTTAAGGAGCGGTATCTGCCCTTCGTGTAACCCCACGGTTCCTGTGATGCTGGTCAGGAAACAAGTGGTGTTCGTTCCCTGTGTCTCTGCTGCACCCTCTCACCCGCCAGTCCAGGTGAAGTCTCAGGGAACCCAGGGAGCTGACGAATTAAGAAAAAAACAAAGAAGAGGAGAGCTTTGCAAATGTTATCTTCCCCATAGGGATGGTTCATCGTGAGCCACCCTGAAACCTTTAAAGCGGCTGTGGAGCTTGTGACTGAATATCTCAGCTAGAAAAGGAGGAAGCAGAAGACAGAGTCATTGGTTCATGGGGTTGGAGGCAGGCGTGTGCATCATGGAAAAAAGCAAAGGTTTCCTAGGGTGGACGCCCCAGGACTCCCCTCATACCCATCCCTCGCTTTGAGTCAGTCTGTCTTTCCTCAGGCAAATCCGCTCCTCAGATGTGTGCTTAGTCTGCAGGAGAAGAAGAAAATGACATGTGCTACGTGAACCTAAGCAGGCAGCAGGAGAGGGAGGGAGCAGCAGGACTCTTCAGGTCTCTTACTGGGGCCCGGAAAGCACAATGATTTGAGAGACAGATGCAATGTATGGGAAACCAGTTTTTCTGTCCTTGGAATTTGACAGGCAGATTCCTTGTCACGTCCCTAACTTGTGGATGTCCTCATGACTACAGGCAACTTACCTTCAACCTGTGTGATGTGTGCTGCTGCCCTTTGGGTCTAGACTGAACGGATGGTCTGGCCCACCCAGTCCTTTGTTCTAACCCTCATTAGGACCAGTTAGGGGTCAAAGTACCTGGCCAGGGAGCTGTTCAGAGAAGCAAGGAGGGGCCCTGGGCAAAGCTCGGCTCTGGAATGAGACTTATTTTCTATCTCAGCCCCTTTCAAATTTGTTGGCCTCTGTAAGCCTCATTTTCCTACTGTGCCTGTGGAAAGAGTAACAGTACCATCTTCACAGAATTCTGATGTGGATTAAATGAGATACATAACACAAAGAACAGGAAGCGTTGCCTGGTGCAAAGTAAATTCCTTGAAGACTGTTAGCGAGTATTATTGCTTGTCATTTAAGTCTGCTTTTTATTGTGTCTTTGTAATAATCTGTGGCCTCTGTGTCCTAAGTGCCTGGTACCGTAACCATACCTGATAAAAGGCCAAACTGAGTGCAGAAAAAACTCAAACCAACTACACTATGCATTGTCTTTTCTTTCCTCATTCATTTAATTGAGTATTAATTTATGTACAGTAGACTGCATCCACTTAAAGTATGTGACTCAGTAAGGTTCGGTAGTTATGGGCCCTGAGATCATCACCATAGCCAGTTTTAAACCTTTCCATTATGCCTCAACATTACTGTATATTTTG
>RJWM01028501.1:0-25551 GCA_004363535.1 Dasyprocta punctata
TAGGGTACATCAATGCTGATATTTAAAGTGTGGTCTTTATTCGATAATAAGTAAATGGCAATAAAAGTAAATGCAAAAATGGAATAATTAAATTTCTTAACCCAGAGAATTAGGGAGTGGTTTACCTTATCTCAAAGAGTCTTAATGTTTTAAGGGAAGAATTAGGCAAATTGTCACAAATAAATGTAAAAATCTGTCCTAGTTATTCAGTAGAAAGCATCTACTAAAAAAGATACTCTTTTTTTTACAAAATATGCAATGTGTGTATAGTTTAAACAACATATCTAATGTTCATCAGCAAATTAGTTTACAAGGAACTCTTTTTATTAATGTGAAGCTACTAAAAGCACGCTAGTAGTACAGAATTTCACAAAAGTAATAGCCAGTATTCCAAAGTATCTGTCTGTCAAGATAAATAACCATCACAAATAGCACAAAATGTATTGCTGACTCTATTCCAACTGCAATGATCAATTTAGCATAGAAATTGTTACCTTTAGCACACTGCTAAAATAGGACAGTGGCTTGGAATAAAGTTTTTAATCCATAAAATAATGCTTGCATTACATGGAAGGTGGTTATTTTGAAAAGGCAGAAGGTTTATACAACCTACAGAGAAACCAGAATATGGAAGGTCATTATATTGAGATAGTGTTAAACTATTAAGAAAATAGTTTGATAAGTGACTTCAGATTTAGCATTAATCAGTAAGCAAGATATAGCAGTTGATCTAATATCTATCACAAATTTAAAATAGTGATAAGAATGAAATTTCTAATTATCTATAATAAATGTAGTGGGTTACACAAATAATCCGTGATTTTTTTAATTGGAGACAAAATCAGACACACTGCTAATACTAACTGGACTGGTTGCCTAAATTAAAACAGTAGAAAATACTTTAGTTTGACTGAGAGGTTTGTGCAAATTTTTAAAAAGTAACTTTTTCTACACAAATCTGCATATCCCTTTGAATTCTAGCAACAGATCCACCAGGAATTAGTGGTCCCTATGCAAGAACGCTTAGTTTAGCACCTTTTCTGAGTAACGACCTTTAATACAACAAAGTGGTATTTTTTGATCCTGTCAACCCCACTTGCCTCTTTATTTTTTCTTTAAGATTTGATATTTTATGTGACTATATATCCATTTTGTAAGTATTAACTGTCATCTGTAGCTGTGATAGAGACTCACTTATCACTGAGTACCACATCCATAAATATATTCTTGCTTCTTTCTACATTTCCCTCCATATTCTCAGTAAAAACTTGGTCTCTTGTGCATTCTCCAGATTAGTTAGCAGAAAGCATTTGCTTAAATGAAATTCTTATTTGTGATGCTTAATCAAAAGAGGAATGTTTCCCCCAGCTTTTTCTAACTTGACATACAAAATAACTTAAGAGTATTTTCAATGAGATTCGTTTATAGGGTTGCTGATTAGTAGTTGGCTGCTTGTTTGCAGTGATTGATATTTCTGGAGAACCCGGAAATGGAGCTTTGCCTAATTTAGAAGCTGTTTCATTCTTTTGAAGTATGTAGTTTTGAGTTGAAAAAAAAAAGAATGTTGGGTGTTTAAATTTTATTTTAGCAAAATTCATTTCAAAAAGTTTCCTGGAAATCCAATAATTCTTAAAAATTAGTCTCATTGATTTTAGTTGCATTAAAATGGTCAGGGTGATTTTTGCTTTTCTGTGAAGACTATCCCCTTGGTAAAACACACACGGGCTGATAGTGAACAGCAGGTGGGTACATGGTATGCTGAGTTCCTCAGACATAGCACGGATTCTAAATCATTAACTCAGGGCCAGTCAAATCATAAGGAACTACCCTAGATTAGAGGACCTTAATATCTTCATTTTACTTCTGATCATTTATAGAACCTAGTTACAAGATTGTTAAGTTTCAATGAGCGTAAAATTTACATTAAAGAATCAGATAATAACCCCGTTATTCTTAGGTAAGCCATTGGGAAATACAAGAGATTTCCAACATGTCCATCTTATAATGCCAGAGGTTGATACTGAATGAATGACAACTAATTTCAGAACAGCCATGCATGGGACACCTCAGAATACAAAATATTAATCAGTATTTAGGATATAATTTAAATAAATGGCAGTTTATGTCCTCATGAAGTTTATAATAAAAAATCTTAACGATTCATTGTCTAACGATTGTGACTGTTTAAAATGTTTAATGTTTGTATTTGCTCCATCTATTCAGTAAGTATTTACTGAGTATAAGTATGTCCTGACTCCATGTGACATGTGGCAAAAGTAGATAAATTGTGAGCACTCTCCTTGGGTGACCTCTCAGTGCAGGGAAGAGCTGGTGAGTATTTTTGAAGAGCACATGTTCTTTCCCTTCGAGGGTAGTTCACTCATCTTTAAATATCGTATCCTTTCATTTCTCTTAGAACCAAAGAAGAACTACGGAGGAAAATGAAAGACCCTTTTAGTATCCTTCTGTTGTGTATCTCATAAACTAACACTAAGGAATTAAGGCTCAGTTGTACATTTTTCATTTCTGTAAAGGTTTGGTATCAGAGACAGTCACACACTGAAAGAAAAATTATTCTGCATATTGGAATTTTTTAAAGATGAAAAAGTGCTTCCTTGGTTTCTTAGCATTTTTTCACTTTAGTCACCAGTAACTTCTATCTCATGAGGAAGGAAATTATGCTTTAAAAAGAGTCAAATTTTAATAAATTCAGTTGTTGCATGGGGTTTTGACAAGGAGGTCAAGAACCCTGAGATGAATACTGTATTGTGGAGGGCGGATACACTGCTGCTTTATTTAGCCATGCTTTATGAGAATTAATTAGCAATTGCAGTATTTAATTTACCCTTAAAAAGAGTCAATCGCCCACTCATCAAGGACTGACAAACTGCTCCTTATTCCTTTTGATTTTTTGTTTATACTTCACAATACTATCCTCTTCTCTCTAACAGGCTAACAATCTGTGAAATGAATTTTGGGTGTTAGAATGGACCTACCATGGTTTGGATAAGTATTCCCCAAAGAGCTGTTATTTTAAAGTTTGGAGCCCAGTGGGAGGCAATGCAGCCTTTAGGACATAGGACCTTGTGGAAGGCCCTTTGTCATTGAAGTAGTGTCCTTGAAAAGGGTAGTGGAGCCCTGTCCCTTCTCCTCTGGACCAGGCACTGTCTGCTACTCCCTTCTGCCACCTCCACTAGACACCTAAAAGCAACAGATCCCCATGATCTTGGAATGGAACTTCTAAAGCAGTGAGCCAAAGTGCAATAACTGCTTTGTTTTTATTATTATCTCCGATATTTTATTGTAGTAACAGAAAGGTAGCACAGGCCCAGAGGTGTAGGCCAAAAATGGAAGGGTGAAAGAGGAAAGAAAGGGGAAGGAAAATAAGAGTAGACCAAGAGAGTGACGAAAATGAGACAGGGACAAAGGTAATGCATGACAGTGGGAAAAAAGGCAGCACTCACTCACCCCAAAACATGTGCGCATGCACACACACACACACACACACAGTCACTCAAAAACAAACAGCAACAAAATTCAAGCTTTCAAAGGGCTTGGAATTAGGAGATAAGACATACAACAGAGTTTAAAAAATACTAACTCTGGAAATCTATCAACTCTCGAAGACTTAAAGTAGCTCTATAGAGCTACAAGGAATTAAGATGCATGAAATTCAAGAGAAATGAGATTCTCCTGCCTTTTCTATAGAAAAGCATTTGATGGATTATTTTTCTTTTTAGCTAGAAATATAATCAGCAGCCACAATTGTTTCTAGAATAAAAGATACTTGGGAGAGGAAGAAAGCAATGAGGAAAAACACAAAAACAAAAAATGTACATTTCAGTCACTTTTGGAAGTTTAGAGGGACAAACATACAAACCATTTTGACCTCCAACTTCATTTTTTAAAATTAATTAATTAATTAATTAATTTGAGACAGGGTCTTCCTATGCGGCCTAGGCTGGCCTTGATCTCACAATCTAGCCTAAAATAGCCCTGAACTTACAGCAATTCTCCTGCTTCTGCCTCCCCAGTGCTGGAATTATAGGCATGCACGACTGTGCCCAGCCCTCTAATTCATTTTAAAGAGAGGGAGAGGGGGCTATGAAAATACCATTTGCTTTACATTTAATTTAATTTCAGTTACTATTAGGCCACTCTATGAAGTAATTAGTTTGCTTCTTGTGTGAGGTGCCAGTTACTTAGATCGAAACAGTGCAATTCCATATTTTAAATCATCAACTGTAAAAACGCATGGGTTGACACGTCTTACTTTGGAACCACCTTGATTTCATAGTTCACACCATTGTTTTCCTAACTCTTCTTTCATGCATGGATTCCTTTCCATAATTTTTAGGTTGAAAAGAAAAAGGGTATGCTGTGTCCACGCATACATATAACACAGACTTTTCTGTTCACATGGACTCTCACGCCCCAATAGAAAGAGAATAAAAAAATAAGTTTGTCTTAGATGCTTAGATTTGCTAGAGAACTTCCACAAGGTCTCCCCTCCCGTCTCATTATCCTTATCTCTGAGCTTTGCTTTGTTTCTGCCCTGCAGAGGGGCTCACGCTTTGTGAACACATCCATCTCCTACTATGTTTCGTTCTCATTTGTTGTGTTCTGTGATGAACATTAAATAGACTAAATCCACTGGAGTTTATTAGCTGGGGAATTAATTTATTTCTCTCCCCAAGTAGGTGCAGCTGAGTGTGGTTTTCTGCATAATTCAGGGAAAGCTGCTGGCGTCATAGTTAGGGTTCTCTGACAGAGAGGAACAGACTTCCCCAGAAAATTTTTATCTCTGGCTTCCATGGCTCCTCTCCTGCTAGCAACTTGCTTTGCCCTCTTCAAGAGTCTGTTCTCTAAAGAAATAGTGCATAGATGAAATCAGATGGATGCCCTGTCGATTTCCAGGACTGGGAAGGATTTTTAAACATTCGCTGCTTCAGGTGAGGGTGCCAGGAATTTCATGGGCTTACTTGTTATCATATTACATATACAGTATTAGGCTCGAAGCCACCATATTTTTTGCTGGATTCGAGCGGTGTGATCAAAGGCTTATTGAAAGGGATGGGTTTCTGGCTAAAGCCTAATTTCTAAGCCAGTTCGCTCTGAGAAGGAGGAAGTTAGATGTTCATCATACTTGACTTGAACGTTTTTATGTAATCCCCAGAGCGAATCTTTTCACTTAGGCTCAACATTAAAGCTCAAACAGGCACCAGCTGACGTAAACTTTTAAACTAATTTTACTTAGAGAACAAGCTTTTGTGCAGCCTGCTTTGTCTTCACAAGGGGACACTTTCATCTGACAGAAATAGCTGTCTGTTTCTTCTCAACATCAGTTTCCCTCAGTGTCTTTCCCGCCCTCACACTTATAATTGCATCTGGTTCATAAAGACAGGAAAATCAGTGGTGGCTGTGATGTTCTTCTTAGGAGGAAGGCAGTTCAGGAAAATGTGTAAACATCTTTCTGTTGCTCTCTCGTCGCCACACTCTGAGTTAATTCCCATTTTGGAATACTCGGTTTCTCCATTGATGATTTGGCCTCCATTCTCACAAATCATAACTCACTCCCAAGTTAAAATATAATATAATTTCTGCGGCGTAGTAATCTATGAGGGAAGGTACTGTATCTGTTAATATTGGGCATTTTAGAAGATGCCTGTATAATTTCTCTATTTCAAGCATAATGCCCCAGAATACTAGGAATACACATAGACCCTCATGTACTTCAGTAACTGTTTGACTGCCATTTATTTAGCAATTTGCCCCAATATGAGGCTGATCCTTTGGATTATTTATTGATCGCTGGAGTGAATGAATGAATGGCTCACGTCAAGTGCTCACTGCCACTGCCACTCCCACCTTCATGACCAGGAGGAAGTTTCAGCTGGTCAAACACCCCCAGGAGAAATGAGAGAGACAGAGACAGAGTCTATAGGGATGCAGAGAGTTTCCCTCCCAACAGATTACAGACATCCAGAACGGAGGTGTTATAAAATGCACATTGTATTTATACTATCTGAGCCCTTGCAGCTGTGAAGACAGATCTGAACAATTTTCAGCTCTTGGAAACACACATCCTGGGGGAGGGCCGGCCTAAGGTAACATGATTTTTATTCCCACCTTAGCTGTCCTGTGACCCAGGCTGAACATGATCCAGGAAATGCTGGTTCACCACATTTATAACACAGCTGTGCATAGAGTGGGGCCAAAGTTTTGTGCTCCCCATTTCTGGCTTCTCTCTGTGGAGAGCTTTTCTCATGTTCTCATATCCTCACCTCCGGTACCTTCCCTACTCCCTTGAGCATCTCTACAACAACAGATCCATGTCTTTTCACATTGAAAGTTCCAGAATCTTGTGTCCAGTGGAAGAGTGTTGCCTACGGCATAACTTTGCTGCCTTGTCAGGAGCTGTGAATATACACCCTGACAGATCTTTCTTGGGCTGTATTATGAGTGAGGGTGGATTCTCTCACAGATATGTTACCCAAGACTTTTTTTTTATAGGCAAGAGAGCAGGAGAATATTTGAATCATGCTCTAACATATGCAGTAAACTTGGCCTCAAGTCAAGGGAAGCAGGCTCAGTGTTGGTGGTGCTGGGAGGAGGAGGTTATGGATCCCTCGGCCTTCATAATAGAGACCAGACTTGACTCCATACGGCGTCGCAGCTCTCATTGTGGTTTCCCTCACCAGCCATTTCTGATTTTAAGTGGAAAGCAGTGCTTCTTTTGCTGGGTATGGTCTTCCTCTTCTCTGAATCTTGGGGCCTGCTTTGCCTATCGAACAGTCAAAAAGATGGAATTATTTATATTTTGCTCCATTTTCATCAAAACATTGAGGCTATCCAAAAATGTGGAAAAAAGTCTTTGTTTTTACAACATTGGCTTGATAGAGGGAGAGTTGAGGATTTTCAGAAAAGCATGAATTAAAAAAAAATGTTACTCGTAAAATAAATTGAGAGTCCAGGACTGAAAGTTTCCACCACAGAAATGAGCTCTTATTAAGTCTGATCTTTTCAATAACACCATCACTGTGTTCCTAGCTCTACCTATTTATAACAAATAAAGAGGTAACAAATTAAATCTCTATCTCTGTCTTTTACACATTTCAGTAGGTCAAGGGGCTATAGGGAGGCTTCAGTATTATTAATTGAGACTGTATAAACATACAAAGGCAAACTTTTTCATAAAACAGGATGTATGTCTAGTTTGCATAGTTTCTAAAATACAAAAAAATATTCAGAGTAGGTTATGCTCTAAACCAGAGCCATAAATTTCAAGTTATGCAATTGGGTAACTTGTCATCATTGCACTCACTTGGTTTCTTAGCCCTATGAACTTCTTCTCATATAGTCCCAGCCACTTTCTCAGGGAAGGGGGAACAGGGAATAAATATCAGAAAGGAAAGAAATTCAGCTATTAAGGGAAGTAAAATCCATGAAGCCAGGAAAAGAGGCTCTGCAGTGCAGTTGGGAGTATGGAAAATTAGACTCTGCAGGATATGGGGCCACTGTTGTCTGATGATATTTTAAAAGTTGGAAGTAAGGGCTAAAGATGTAGCACTTAGTTAGCATGCATGAGGCTCTAGGTTCTATACCAGCCCTGCCAAACAAAAAGAATTTTTAAAAATTGGAAGCAAAATTGTAGTATAAATACAGTACTTGTATGAGAATGTTTGCTGAAGACTGGAAAACAGAAGCCAGGAAATGTAGAAGGATTTGAAAAAAAAGAGTAGGGAGACAGGAAAAGACTGGAGATCCTCTTTGCTAATTTTCCTCCTTGGTGCCCTGGGGTGCGTGGACATGCAGGTAGCTCATTGGAGTAAGAAAGGGTTTCCTGCTTCAGGGCATTGCTCTCGTCAGTCCTAACTCAATATCTGGAGGGGGGGGGGCGGAGAGTCAAAATCTCTTTTAGTCATTTTACTTATTACAAAAGTGTCTTTATTGAGCTACTTCGCTTGTTCTAAAGTTATCAAATCATCTCAGAAATTTTCTGGGGGAAAGAACAAAACCCTGTGACTTTGGAGAAAAAGTTAAAGAAAAGTGAAGTTTTGGTAAAAGATAGATTCTCATCAGAAATATAAAGGTGATTCACGATCCAATTCAAGTCCATGAAAGACCCTCAGGATTTAGGAAACTATTGCAAAATGGAAGTTTTTTTATTTGTTTGGGTTTTTCTCACTAGGCAGAAACTGTGGCTCTTCCAGAAGCTGAAATAATTTGGGTAAGGAGTCACTTTCTTTTCTACAAAAATTATTTCTTCTGAAATTAAGTTCTGCTTGTAAGGCATGAAAGACGTTTAACACACATGGTAATATACATTAAATATGTGAGTAACCTGCCCAGTTATACTGGTAGAATATGGCAACATTAAATTGAAACCTTTTAACTAGAACTGTGAAAACTTGCAAGTGCCTGCTTGCACTACCTTTAAAGAAAATACTCAGACACTTGAGAAAGGAGTTCAAATTCTGATTATATCTAAACTGCAAATAGGAAAAGAACATGCCGATTTAAGTCAAGAAGTTTGACATCAGTTTATGTTTTCAGGAAATAAAATCACTATAGTTCTGTTTGTTTACTACAGACACTGCCAAATTAATGGACACTGGTATATTTCTTACTACCCAACATTTATCCTCAAAAATATACAGACAAAGAGATTTGAATGATGAAAGTAAATAACTGATATGAAATATCTACCATTTGACTTTGGACTCTTTACTGGATTTCAATCTACTATTAGGAGCATTATAACTTAACCTGTGTGCAAACACATTTGTTCCCACCTGCTTTCTCATTCTTCAGGTAAAAGTTCACTAAATATCTCTAACACTTGTCAGATGATGAGCTGTGTGGAGTTTCTGGATAAAAGTCCTAAAGTTTAATGGAAGCAAATAAGATTTGTTCTTATCCTGAAGTATGGAATTTTGCTAGTAGTCAACTAGTTATTGAATCATTTTGCTAGGGCTGCCATAACAAAACAGCACAGAGTCAGTGATTTAAACAATAGAAAGTTTGTTTCAAAGATTTAGAGGGTAGAAGTCCAAAATTGAGCAAGTGTGATGTCTTCTGCAACTTCTTTCTTTGGATTGCAGATTTCCCCCTCCCACCATATGAGACATTTCTGATGTCGCTCTGTATCCAAATGACTTCTTCTTGTAAGGACATAAATCAGATCGTATTAAGGTTCACCCTGAGACCACAGTTTAACTTAATTGTCTCACTACAGACTATTTCTCCATACACCACCACCTTCTGAGATATGAGGATTTAGGGTTTCAGCATATACTTTTTTTGGCAGAACACGAATCAGTTCATAATAAATATATGAGCCAAAATCAAAACAAAATGTTAGTGGCATAATAATGGAATAGTAGATGGGGGTTGGGAAAAGATCTGCTCTATCCAGAGTGTGAGAAGAGGTGGAGTGTTTTACATCAACTCCTAAAGGTTGTGCGAACAAGGCGTGGGCATTGGGTGGGGTGTGGCTGGAGTTGGGAGAATGGGGGACATGTGGGGAGAACATTCCCAGTACAGGAAGACGCTCCAGGCATGCATAGAATTATGAAACAAAATTTTATACAAGACCAGCATAAGGGAGCAAGAGAAAGATGTGCTGAGTGGCGAGCCTTGACCAGGCAGAAGTCAGAGAGATAGATTGTGGCAAACTTTGTATTCAGACAGTATCTTCTCACCAACGTGAGGGCCCATTCAGGAATCCTATAGAGCTTAATCCCAACCCTGACTCATCTACTTCCGAGTATTACCACATACAAGCACCTAATGCTCTTATCCTGACATTTACCTTGACATAGTATTTCCAAAGAGTAACACATATTAATTGATTAATAATTCCTGAATGTTAACAGATCAACTATGCTTAATCCAGACTTTGGCACACAATATTATTGAAAATACATTAATTTTCATTATAGGTTCTAGGTTTTATTCTGCAGGATATTTAAAAGCAATGGAGGTTGTGTGTGTGTGTGTGTGTGTGTGTGTGTGTGTAAGGGAAGCATGATCTGATTTTGAAAATCATTATGGAAACAGAACAGATCATGAAACAATGGAGTGAGAGCTTGGAGCAGAATACTGTACCATTCTGAAATTTCTCACAAAGTCTGGGTGAGTGAAAAAACAGTATACAAAAGGAAAGTTCCAGTAGGGATCAGAAGAAGAAATCGATCTGATTAGTATGAGATAAATTTGACAGAAGTTGGCAGGGATTAAGCATCAAGAGAAGGTCAGGACAGCTTCTAGATTTCTGGGTTCAAAGACTGGATGATCCATCACTCAGGAGAGAATAAAATACAAAACTGCATTTGAAGAGAATTTGTAGATTGAACCCTGGATGTGACTGTGTACCGCCCCACATGTGGCCTCCGTCTCTACTCACCAAGCTTCCAGTCTATGGTTTTTCACCATAATCATTCCTATGAAATTCCCTTCAAATCCATTTACATGCTTCTCATCCATCCCAAATACCAACTATACTTGAAAACATGTTCTCACCACAGAAAGTTGCAATAAAAATGTCCACCACTGAGAGGACTGGCCTCAATTCAGAATTTTGACCACAGTCTCAGAGAAGTCAGAAGCACTTCCTACAATTCTTATTTTGTTTTGTTGGTCCATCTGCCATAATGTCATCCACTTGTTCTTTCTCTGACTCACCAGTCTTTACTTTTGACTTATAAGATATGTCTAATATTTTACTTAGAAACTGGAAATAACCAGAAGCCTATGTCCTCATCTTCTCACTACTAAAAAAGTTTCTTTTCTGTCTTTCACTATATGTCCTGCCTTCTCTCCAATTCACAGTGAGTATATTGACCACTTTTCCATTTGCTAGAAAAAAGTACCTATTGCCTGCAATTTAAAGGAGCAGTGGCCTACGGTTTCAGGGCATTCAGTCCATGGTTGGCTGTCTCCAAAGCAGGAACATCATGGCAGAAGGGTGTGATGAAGCAAAGCCATTTGGTTTATGGTGGCAGGGAAATAAAGCATCAGAGAGAGATGTACTCACCAACGGCACACTCCTAGAGAACTATCTCCAAATGCGCTTCCATTCCTAACAACACATTCAACTGAGACTATCAGTGGATTAATCCACTTATGAGTGTAGTACACCAGGATCTAATCACCTTTCCAAGAGTCTCTTAATCCAGTCAAGTTGAAAATTAAGCTTAAACCTTCACTGGGTATAAAGTGTCTCTTATCCTATTTAAACCAACCCTTCACTTGTACCCTAGATTCCCATCCACTCTTACCTATGTGAAAGCTTTACTCTCACATTCAATTTTGTTTTTTCCTTTATCATTGACCCCATAATTCTGTTGGATAGTTTCATCAGTTTACAGATGATATGTCTCTTCTCAAAAAAATACCTCTCTCTTGACACCATGCTTTCCTTTCAGTTTCCACTTATTTCTCTGTTTCACTTTGAACAAAATTTCTTGAAGGAAATGTTGATATTGTCTTCTCTTTTCATGCCATTCTCACCCAGCTTACTGAATGTGCCTTTCTAGACTCCTTTGTTGATTTTTTTCATCCTTTATCGTGGACCCCTTGTCTTTATTTCTATACCTCTCCTTATGTGATCCCATTCAATGTCATCCCTTTGGATAATATCCTTCTTCTGACAAAACTCAAACTGATTGTTTGAAACTCAAATATCCTCACAGAGAGGAATTGTACTCACCAGTGGACCAATCTGTCAATGAGCTTAGTAGCTAAATGTGCTATTAGGAGGTGGAGTCCGTTTGGAGATGAATCAGTAGGGGATGATTTTGAAGGGTGTATTCTTGTTCTTGTGCTGTCTCTCTCTCTCTCTCTCTCTCTGTTTCCTGACTTCCATGACGTGAGCAGCTTTCCCGCTATGCCCTTCTGCCATGCCCTTCTCACTTTGAGCCAGCTATTTGTGGATTAAATCAAATCCTCTGGACTGTGAGCCAAAATAAACCTATCCTCTTTCCATTACTGGTGTAGAGTTTCTTTTTTATTTGTCCTAGTGATGGGAAGGTAGCTATTAAACCACCTCAACTTCCTCTGCGAATTTCAGATAACACGCAGTTGACCATTCAGCACTTTTTACTTAACAGGCTTTAAAAAAAATTGTTTCTTGCACCCTGTACCCAGTTTCTCTACAGCATCCCCATTTTAGTTCAAGATGACACCACTCACACAGATGTGCACACAGTCTTGTAGTCAGCCTTGCCTCTTCCTTTCTCAAATATGCTGCACCTCAATTTCCTAGCACTTTCTATTTGAACTACCTTCAGGGTGCATGCTGAATTAAATCAGTAGGCATGACACTAATAATAGAATTATTAGTGGTTGGCAGAATTATGAGAAGTGATGCAGTGGTGGCGAAGTTGCAAGGAGGCAGCTAAATATTGAGGTAAGAAATTTAAAAAGTAATGAAAATGCACAAGATATATTTTCTCTGTTCTCTTCACCCCATGGGTATTTTAGTGATTGAATATGGAATGAAGTAATAAATTGCATTTATAATTGTAAAACTGTGATTTATTCGTGAGACCATGAATTTATTACACTAAGACCTTTCTCTAGGTTCTCTGTGTGTGTGTGTGTCATTGGGTGTGAACATACAACTAGTAGAAAATGTAGAAAGGAGCTAATTTATGAATGCTGTGACTCCTGAGGGACAAAAACGTTTGCACAAATGTTTTCAAAAAGAGTCACGGTATCTATTCCTGGCATCCAGGCAAAGAGTAACAGTACAGTTAGCAACATTCAACATTAGAAGCTCAGCCAACAGTGACAGTCCTAGTATTTTCCCTTCAGTGACATGATCGAAGAAGAGAGAGAAATTTTTCCCTCTTCAGGGATTTTAGTGAGAAACTGATTTAAGTAAAAGCTATTGTCAATTGGTGTTATTTTCTAATGAATAAAAAAAATTCCTTATCAGTACCTGGCATCTCTGTACTCTTTCATGCTTCAATAAGTCTGTAATACTAAAAGAAATAATTTGGTATTCATCTGATCACATGAATTTAATCTCAATCTCTCTCTCTCTCCTTCCCTTTCTCTTTTCTCCTCCTCTGTTCATCCTTTACTTTCCTTCCTTCTATCCTCTTTCCATCTATCTGGCTGATCACAATTTTGTATTTTAAAATGACTTCTAAATCACCAATCACTAATTAGTGAGGAGTAATGCTGTAAATGCTATCCAGAATATAGTTTTGCTAGTTGATTCGGTTAGTTTTCTCTTCAAGGATATCCTCAGCAAGCTTAGTTTCCTGCTGGTTTTCGCACTTTCTTATTAAAGGTCTTAGGATGAGGAATGGAAAACGGAAATGGTAGGAGTTTTAAAAATCTAATAAATTGGCTTTAAAAGAATTTATTTCAACCTGCCAAGCTTCTAAGAAAAATGAGATAGCATTTTAGAGTAGGCAACAAATTATGTTATTTCCTCTGGTGTTGCTTGTGATAATCACATTATTCCCTAGCAACTCTCCAGGTATTCATGTCACTGCAAGGCACAATTCTGCAGAAGTTCAGATGCCCCACTATAATTTATAGTAACATGAATGAATATCCATTTACTCTGAAGAGTTAATGAGAAAAATATAGGTGAGGAATTTGTGTCATTCTGTGTTCTTTTGCTAAATAAAAAGAATAGCATATTTCCTAGTAATTCACAGCAACAATTTCATTGTCATTTCACAGGCAAATAATTTAAGGACATGATAACAAATGATGAAAGACTGGTGACCTGGTGAAAATCCTCAATTGATGAAATCAGTGAAATCATTGAGAAGATGTGAATCAGACTAGAAACAATGTTTACAGATGTGTTGAAAACAATGGCTTTAACTGCATTATAAATATTCCTTTGGTACTTTTAGTATGGTGTTGAGTAGCTAAGATTCCTCTGCCCTTACTTCTGACTCTACTTACTGATACCACAGTTGTTGCTTGAATTGGCCAATGGACTATGACGTGACAACAGACTTTTCTTTTCCATCTAGCATGAGGCCATCAGTCCCAGATTGGTGAGGCTCAGTAAACCTGGATCACTGAATAAATAAGGGATTGAGCAGAGACCTCCCTGATGAACTACCCTAGAGTGAATATGTGATTGGCACAAATACAGATGTTTTAGAATCATTCACTATCTTAGTAGCATAAGATAAATAATACACACTATTTTAAAGAAGTGAAAATTTTTCGCATCGAAAACAAAGAAAGGATACTGGTGGCAGTCATGCCATTTTACCTACAACACAAAAGGGCATTGCTATAGTTTTGATCTAAAATCAAAGACCCGAGTATGAAGGACTTGGTTCCCAGCATGCAGTGCTCCTGGGATGTGGTGGAAACTGTAAAAGATGAAGTCTAGTGAGAGGAAGTGACAGCATTAGAAGGTGTGCCCTTGGAGGGGACATTGGGACACTCACCCCCTCTGCTCTTTTGCTTTGCTTCCTGGCTGCCACAAACTGGTCAGATTTCCTCTGCTACATATTGCCTCCATGATATATGGTATCACCGCAGACCCAAAGCCATGGATCCACTTACTATGGACTAAACCCTCTGAAAACATGAGGCAAAATAATTTTCTTCTTTAAGTTGTTTATTGTAGGTGTTTGGTCCCAGGTGCAGAAAACTAATGAAACTATTGATGTTTCTAAAATTTAGTTGCTAGGGAAGACTTTTGTAATTTCTAAGAAAACAACTTTCCTTATAGCAGTCTGAAGTTTTTTTAAAATCTTTATTTCAACAAAATATGAAAGGAATACTACTAATTGATAATTGTGTTGTTTTCTGTGGTAAGATTTTGCATATAAGTAAAAATATGAAATAGAGGTTTCATGTCAACAATTGAATTCACAGAGATTCCACTTATTTGCATGAACAAACAGATGAGCACTGGAATAATTTGATTCGCTTTTACCCAGGGGTAGTGACTAAAAACTAAAGAAAGACAAAGTAAAATCATTGAGAGTCTCAGAAGTGGGAACCTTTTTGTTGCTAATCTGCATACATAGTGCTGCTTGTAATTTTTATGATCAATTTGTACCATATAATGTTATATTTTAAAGAAATCCTACAATCCTTTTTCTACCTTTTATTAATTATTTAATTAATTGAAAAGTTTATTTGAAAAGAAACTTATTCCACCAGGAAATGAAAATACAAACTATATAGAGTTTCTTTGTCATCCTGTATTGCAGACTGATCAGGCTCTTAACCTCCCAAATAAGTGGACAGCGAAGGTTTAAATAAAGAGAAAATGGTATGATTTTAGGGCTCCAAGAGCATCAAAACCCTCTAGCAGAATTTGAGATTCTCTGGGGGATAAGACCAGGAACTTTTCTGGGCAGTCCATATTTATTTGATTTTTAAACAAAGGAAGAAGTTAGAGTGGAAAGTGCAGGAAACTGAGCAGGACCTTGGGAGTCAGGCTGAAGAGTTTTAAAAGTAGAAAATTACACCAATCAAGAGAACTACCTTATCTCTAGGCTGAAATGTACTTCAGGTGTGAGATGACTGAAGCTAAAGTCTCTATTTAGGTAATTGGGGTTGGAGCCAGGCTTCCTCAGCTGTGGCCTTGTCTTGTCCTATGAGGCATCATAGAATCAAAGGCCACTATAGGCTTCAGCCAGGACCAGTGATTCATAGAGGTTCACTTATTATGAATCAGCTGCTCATCTCCAGACAAGGGACCTAGGCCTTGGACAGACTCACAAGTAAACACAGAAAGCCAATTGGTTAATTTTAAATCCTGCTCAGAGTTGCTTCACAGTTTCCACCAATCCTGGTCAGAATGCTGATCATCAAGAATACAAATAACATGTGAGTCAATTTATTTCACTTACGAGTATGATCTCAAGTTGCATTCATTTACCTATAAAAGCCTCAAGTTTATCCTTCCTTATAGCTGAGTAACACTCCATTATGTAAAATTATAACCTCTTTTTTATCCATTCCACGGTCAGTGGGCATTTGACTTGTTTCCAAGATTTAGCTATTACAAATTGTGTGGCTATCACATGTGTAAATATCATATTGTCTCCCTAATGTAAAAACTGAAAAAGTAAATAAGATTCAAAATGTACAATGGATATCATGAAAGTGAAAGGGAAAGAAATTCTCAAAAGGCAAGAACAACTGGGGTGGGGGAAAGGTGAAAAGAAAGAAGGGAAAAGATTTTATTGATATATATATATGTACAAGATAGATAACTATACCCACTAATCTCTGTTATTTCATCAAAAAGAGTAGTTTCTGTTTTCATTGTTTCATCATTTTTTTCATGCCTGTATCTTGCAACCTGAACAACTACATTGAAGATAATAATACATAATATATTAACTAATCTCCTATTATTTTATTTTGAAATTCTGTTTCATCATTTTTATTCTTTTTCTGTTTTTAAAATTTAAAAAAGAATACAAATAATGATAAATGTTGTCAGTGATGTGGGGAAAGGATACCTCTATGCTGTCGGTAGAAATGTAAATTAGTGTAGCCATTATGGAAATTGGTGTGGAAGTTGATATAGAACTAAAATTAGAGCTTCCATTTGATCTAGCTATACAAGTCTTTGGTGAATACCTGAAGCGATTAGAGTCAGCACACAGTGGGCAGCACTGTTTATTCCTGTTTATTGCAGCACGGTTCACTACAGCTAAGCCTTTGAAACAGGCAAGGTGCCCATCCATGGGTGAATGTGTAAAGAAAATGGGTGAAACATGAGATCATCATGCTATGCAAAATAAGCAAAACTCAGAAAGGCAATGTATGTTTTCTCTCAGATGTGGAATCTAGGGGAAAAATAAGAGAAATGACATGGAAATAGAAGTGGGGTTATTAGAGAAGAGGACAGGAACAAGGGGACGAGGGGCAAAGGTAGAAATGAGGGGGATGACAATCAACGTATGTCATAGGCATGTCCAGATCTGTCCAAACGAAACCTTTTATGCCATGTAACCACTCTGCACTAATGAAATGGCTATTCCATTTTCAAACAAGGTCAACTGTCACCGACATCTCTTCAGAGATTACCCAAAGTTATCCACTGCTACTGCCTTACTCAGTTTGGCAGCCTGGATGAAAAATCTCAGAAGTTTCTAGGAAAGTTATCCTGAATAGATAAGTAGTAACCAGATATTTGGTGCAGTGCTGAGATACCCGGGCCCCTGATTGTTAGATGCTTTTGTCAGGTGAAGAGCAATCTATCACCGGGAGGGAGGGAGGGACCAGTATAGAAAGGAACTTCCTGATGCACCAATCACAGCTCAGCTGCTCCTGTGCCATCTCTCAGACTTCTCATTCTATTATTATTATTATTTTATTATTAAGCTCAAGCTGGTTTGCAACAAAATCAAACAAATACAAATCTTATCTCTGGCGAGGCAACAAAAACTGCAGCATGGTGGTTTTTCTCTCATGGAAAGAAATGATAAATATGGGCTCTCCGTTACCTGCGTCCATCAAATGCAAACCATGTCTCCACGCAGCCTGCACTCAGTTTCTGCCTGTGAAACTCTCCAACAAGGAACTCAGTGACTCCTGTGTCTGTGTAGCTGTAACTGTTAGAAAGCAGCAGCTATTACACTTAACTGTAATGGGGCTCTCTCCTCCGTACTCATTGACCCTGGTTTGAACCTGACTGTCACATTGAATACATTTGATCTCGCTTCCATCTGAAAAAACTGCAATGCTTAAAGTCACCAAAGCTGGCTCCCCATTTTATCAGGGCACACTCTCCCTGCCCCCAAACAAGTGTCTCATAAGTCAGCGAATCTCTCCTGCTCCTCGCTTGGCAATTTATAATCCACTTGCTATTTGGAGATTCTTTCTACTATGTATCAAACTTTGGAACTACTTCCCTTAAATGAATCACCTAATAGGAGTCTAGGGGCTCCCACGCCAAGCCAAATTATCTGAAAAAATGCAGAAAGAAGCAAGGACACGAGCCTTTCTAGGTATCTCACCAACGAGCATGTGATCCGTGTCATTGATTTATTAATGTCATTTATTGAAAATGTTCCCTAAATTTGTTCTAACATGCAGCCCTTAACCCTCCTGCATTCTCATGCTCTGGAAATAGTTGGAACCTAACTTCCAAAGCTTAATTTAATAAGATTTAACTTGACTCTTCATTGAAGAAGAGTTGGAATAGATAATGATGATTCCTACTGGGTAAAAGTCATTGGAAGATCAACTTTAGATGTCGTGTCCTTTCATGGAATCCTGTACCCCCGGGATTCTGGAGGGGAAAGCTTTGCCATTACTGTGCCTGTTGCAAAAGGGTTTTTCTGTCCTTCTTCAAATCCCTTGTACAGAATACAAACAGGAGCTCCGTGGGCATTGGCCTGTTCATTCCCTTTCCATGAGAGGAGTTTGCTATGGCCTGCCTGGTCACCTTCTCAAGCTCCTACTTAAGACATGGAGCTCCCAGCAGCAGTAGTGGCCTTAGCCGAACAATCAGGTTCTCCACCACAGAGAGAAAGATGAAATTTTGTTCTAAAAATACTCCCAACCATCTTATTTCTTACAGAAATATGTAGATACTGGCTGTGATATTGTAAACACGACAGTCCCCTCAATGTGAGCTGAATTAATGGATTTATTAGGAACAAAATAGCTATGTGGGCTGAACTAAATTGGCTTATTAAGGATTCAGTTGCACTAATTGCTTGCATAGTGGGCAAAGGAACAAAGGGAGGAGGGAAGGAAGACAGAGAGGCAAGTGCCTATCAGAGGGATCCTCCTTCTTTCTCAGTGAAGAAGAATGCCTTACCCTTTAGTGACTGTGTAAAAGTTCTAGACTCCTGCCAGGAAAAAGGACTTTGAAATTTCACCTTGGCCTGCATAAAATTCCAAACAAACAAACAAAAATCTTATCGTGTGAGAACTAAAGTCCCTTTTCCATCCTGCCGGCACAGATATTTGAGCACAAAAATTGAAAACAAGTAAGGCTCTCTTTTCTCACTTATGGGAGACTAAGTTCTGGGAGTGTGAAGAACTCCGGGGTCCTAGCTGAGAGGAAGCAGGAGGGGCATAGGGTATGTAGGGAAGGAAAGAAAGTGATCCACTCCCTGCCTGTCACAGAGGGTCATGACTGGCACTCCCATAGCAGCTGAGAAGTTGGCAAGAGAAAAGCAAAATACATTTGTCAAATCGAAATATTGCGTATATGGCAGCTCTAAGAATGGAGGCCCAAAGACACAATGTGAGTTATCCATTTTTTATATTTAGGTTGGAGGAACCTTGGGCAGCTATGTAGAAATATGGGGCAAAAAGGGCGGGATCTAATCGGAAGAGATGAAGTGGGGAAATAGAGGGAGCCGTGGAAGCTGGAGATTGATCACATATGTGGGGCTAACGCTAGACCAGCCCTGAAAACACAGAGAGCCCAAAACAAGCCACATAAACAAATTGTTTCAGCACCAAGAAGGCAAGGGGCCCAGGCCTGCCAGGCAAACAAGTTCCTAGGCAGCAGGATTGCAATTGACCTTCTTCTTTGGGAGTGTAAGGAGCACATAAATAAATGTGCTATGGTGGTTGAGCAGTTCCTTCCCTCCCACCAGGAGGATAAGGGTTCCACCTGACCCCAGCTTTATCTCTTCTTTCTTCTCTCATCCTCTCACCGTCCATCTCCCCGGGAACACCTAGAGCTGCAGCTGGTCACTACAGGGAAAACCCAGCAGGGGCTTTCTTCCCATTCTTCTTGGTCCCTCTGTTGTACAGTTTTCTCCTTCCAGGTATGGGGCAGAACCTGTGTAGCACAAGGATCTTAATTTCCTTATGGCTCTCTGTACATAGAAAAGTGGGAAAAGGCTAGAATATTAATTTCAGGCATCATGGCTGGCTTTAGGATTGTTATTGCTGCAACTCACCTTGAGGAAGAAGAATTCTGGTTTCTCTGGCTTGCCTGGTGGGAGGAACATAGATGAGAGACAGGAGGACAGGAGAATGTCAGAGAGAAACTTCACTGGCAAGGTGTTTCTACAGCCTTCACTTTGAGATGTTGTTATGTTGGACCCTAGGAGGTGACTAGGCAGCATGGGAGAGCAAGTTCAGAGTTGGCCTAGGTATGGAGATTATGGAAGAAACATGCCAAAGAACCATGCCAAATCTGAGCACAGGTTGTGGAACTGGAGAGAAGTAGGTGCTTCTATTGTGAAGTTTTCTGTCTCTGTGTTCCTAAACAATGCTATAGTTTGGATGCTGACTATTCTCCACGGACCTGCTCGCTGCTGTTGGGAAGTGGTGAAACCTTTATAAACTGTGTCCGTTGAGGGGCCTTTAGGTCCCTGGTGATACACCCTGGATGGCGATTGTGCGATCCTCATTTCTTCTTTCTCTCTTTTGTGTCTCAGCCCTGAAGTGAATGATTCATTCCACCATGCACTCTTTCATGATGAGCTGCCTTGTCCCAAAGCAACAGAGATACCTGATCCTGAACTGAAACCTCTCAACCCGCAAGCCCGAATGAAACATTTCTCCATAATAATTGATTTCTCAGATATTTGTTACAACATTGGAAGGCTTATGAACACAGAAATTTATTTACACTTCTCGAGCCTCAGTTTCCTTATTTTAGTTATAGCAATGCTTAATTCACAGAGCTTTTCTGAAGTGCATAGGACAGAAAATATAAAGGTGGCTTTTATACTAACACATACTAGGCATCCAACAAGTGAAATCTTTTAAAAAAATGCCTTTGTAATTATCAGGAGAACAATTCTTTATAATCTTTGGAATCTCTTTCAGATTCAAATTTCTATTAGCTTCCTTCTGTATAGTTAGGGGCCAGGGATTTAGCTCAGTGGTTTAAGTGCCTACTTGGCAAGCGTGAGATTGTGAGTTCAATCCCTGTCACCAAACAAACAAACAAATAAAGCCATCTGTACAGTTAACTGAAATCACAAAAGGGTAGAATTAAAAATGGCTTTTCAATCAATAGATTTCAACCTTCATAGCAAAATTATGATCTGGAGCAAAGATTAAATGCGTTGCCCAAAATCCCCCTAAAAGAATTCTTAGTAAGAGCAGATGACTCTTAAATTTTAATGAATTGGGATTAAATTTAGAAGAATACTTTGCAAGTACCAAGTACTTGAGTTTTCATCTGCATAGTCTTGCACACCTCAGTCAATTAAGACGCAATTCACCACTGTGCTCTAGATAAATACTAATTCTCATTACTTGTTTAGTAGATACAAAACACTGACAAATAAAATTCAAATCATAAAAAATAACACTTGCTTCAGGAAAGTTTGCCTGTGATAATTCTGGTTAACTTGGCCCTCTTCCCCATATGCCCAGCAACACTTATCTCTATGTAGACAAGCTTCACTATCACTGGGAAGTGTTAGTATGGATGCTGTGTTGGCTGAGGATATGGGTAGGAGGAAAGTCTCCCTGGCTTTCAGTTTAGCTATGAGTTTGCACTGTTCACCCATAATTATTGGCCCTGCTTGTAGCTGTAAATGAGCTCAACTGAGTCTTGTTTGCAGATGTGTTGTCCTCTTGCCATCTTTCCTGTCCATTAGGTAACCAGTACACAAGGTCCACTGTGCTACTATAGCATTTAAAAACAGCATGAGAATACACTACTTAGTGACAGTAACTAGTTGTTCTCTCTCTCTCTCCTCTCTCTCTCAGTTTCTCTCTTTCTTTCTCTCTCTCTGTCTCCCTAACCTCTCTCTTTTCATCTTTTTCAGACATTTTTAAGGTATTTGATTATGGCAAGTGAGATTTCAGACAAAACTAGACAAATACCTTGACTGAAGAGGACCAAGGGAATGTGTGAGAATTTCATCTCCAGAGTCATAAAACCATCTCTGTTCATATCTCTCTGTGCTGTTGTTTGTAAATCAGAGGGTGAATTGTTTCCAGGAATACCCTTTGAGCATGACGATCACATGACCTGTTAAAATATCCCAGGAGACACTGCATAAAGCAAATTATGACTTGAAGAGATTTTCTTTGCTCTGTTCACAAAGAAGATAAATATGTCAACCACATCATCCAATGGATATGTGCCTTCCATTTTTAAGGAAAAAGAATATGAAAACACATGACTTTTTCCCCAAAAACAATCTGTGTAGACTAAGCATAGAGAGAAAGAACACAGTGATTATGTAAGTTGTCTCAACCCGGTAAGACTAAATGAAGGCCATGGCTTTGATACTGCTACAGCAGGATTCAAACTGAGATGGAAAGCTGGTGACCTTCACCCATGAGATCCTGGTGTCTAGGAAAAATTACAACAAGAAACAAAGACTGGGTTTCATTCAGGGGTTACAGATGGTTAGCAATAATCCTGTGTTTATGCTGTCACCAAAAAGCTTAATGGCTATAGTGCTTGAAATTTGTGTTTGTTAAAAAGATACCAGGGAACAAAATTTTTTAGTTTTCCTTCTCCAGTAACTGTTAGTTGCTTCAAAACCCTTCAAGAATTTATTATAGAAAAAAGGAACAGAGTTTTCCCCTTTTTACCCAAGATCATGCCTGCTGAAGCTCTATGTTAGAAAATCATATTTTCTCTAAGGAAAATAAATAGAAGAAATGTAAAGCATCAAGTACAAAATCATGTATCCCAGAAATGTATACCTGTAACTTTTTTTTTGGGGGGATACTCTTTTACTGTCCATTTAACTTTTGCACATTATAGAGTTAAACAATATGAGTTTTAAAGATATGGTGTGTTATTTGGTTCAATTTGAGAACATTTTGCCTTTCTATGGACCTGTAATGAGCTTGTTTCACAAAAACCTTTAGTAGGCGTTCATATGACTTTATATTCTGAAGCAATACATTGAAGTGAATACTATATTTGTCTATATGTGATAACCACAAAACATTTTTTTTTTTTTGCAGAAAATGTGTTGAAAATATCTGAAATCCTACTAAGGTTTCCAGTCCTTTAGAATTTGAAAATCAGTTGTTGTTTTTTTTTTGTCTTCGAACAAAAGTATGACATTCTTAGTGAAGAAGCTCCTGTAAAACCATGCACCAGGAAAGCAAAGTAAGATGCTTATCCTTCTATCAATTTAAAGTCCTATTGAGAGGCATTATTGTGTTGCTAAAACTACACAAAGTTTGGTGAGCTGTCATGACTTGGTTCTGACATAATTTCAGTCTTGTATTCTTTCTCCATAAAATACATGTTCCAAGATCCACCCTACAAGGTTGTTGTAGTGAGTATTGACTATGGTAATTGGCACAGAGTTCTAAATTCACTACTGGCACCTGATACACTCTTCATCAATACTGATAGACATCGTTGCTAATATTTTTTAAAGAATATATTCTGAAATGGATACATGCTTCTCTCTACACAGACTATTGAATCCTTCAGTGTTATGGAGTTTATCAACCATTATAATTTCCAAGATTTCCTGACCTTGAAAAAGGTTTTCAGTGATGAGTGTCCAAAAAAGCAATCAGTGATTAAAAGTTGTTTGTTCTCTTGTCGTATATCTTCTAGCCAAATGTTTCAGAAAAACAATATTGCAATGAACAATAGTCTATTTTAATACTCTGTAGTGTTTTTATTTTTCTAGCCTTTGGAAAATTAATACACTGTTAACCATAAAAAATAGAACATGGAACTTCTCATGTCTCTGTAAGGGAAGTAAACTTTAATTGTTCTGTGCTCCACGATAAATAAAATTAAAGAAAATTCTCCCTGGACATGTTATTTTATCAATAAGGAATGTATTGATACAGAGATGTGACTATCTTATACAACTGTCTCCTGTTTTGAAGAGTGAATGAGACTTGACAGAAATATAAGATTAGCAGAAAATTTTATCTTTGAAGGGGAGAGGTTGATGCCATGGTTTTAATTTTTAAAATACATTTTAACCTAACATTAAGTGTACATTTCACATGAATTTTAACATTTTTGAACTGTTGTCTTCAGGAAAATAGGTAATTGATAATTTAATAGATGGACATACATACAATGTAATTCTCAAAGAACATTTTTCGTAATTTGAGCATTGCAAAGACTTATCACTCTATAAATCATGATGTTTCTCAGGATGTAAACTATATAAGGCAAGGACCTCTCTTTGATTTTTTTGATGTAGCTCATCTCCTGAAAGGAGATCTTCCTGGCACTTAAAAGATGCTCAAAATTTGTTCGTCAAAAGGATGACTGGATAATCATTTGGATCAGAGTGCAATTGTATATTGTGTACATATTACCAATACAGTATAGTCTTTAAGGGAGGGAAACAATCTCTGCTTGAGTTTTTGCTGTGCTCTTTAGATGTTTCCTTCTATTACAGATGAGGATTAACCAACAGATCGGAAGTGTCTTATTGGTGTGATAATTCTGTCCTCTAACAACTTGGTGGAGCTGCCCAACCCCATTTTTGGCTTGGAATTTAACCAACTTTTGTAATTTTTGCAATATTACACATATTTTCCCACCAAACATACTCTAGGTCTATCTGGAGAAAAGAAAAAGATTGTAAAGCAAACTTGGAGAGTTCCAAAATTGCCAGACGATTGAAGTTCTAAAGATCTTTTTTTAATTGTCCTTCATTCTTTAAGCAACACAAATTAATTTCAGTTTTGGTAGACAACCAGGTATATATCAGGAATTGCACACAAAAATAAGACTATATAATCTTAGAAAGTTTTCTCAACATTAAACAATTGGGAATTCTCAGCTCTTGCTGTTAAATTGCATTGTTTGATTGTTTCTTAAATATTTGTGTGTATTAAAAATGTATGCATGTAGGCACATATATAGAATCCACCAAAAATGTATGCACACTTCAGGAAAAGCAAAATAGCATGATGTTTTCTTCAACACACTTTGTTATCCTAGAAGGGGGACCCTAGAGCATGCTGTATATCCCAGGAAACCTACTACACTACCAGACCTTAGAGAAGAAATTGAAAATGCATGTGCAGCAATCTCAATGACCAAGGTTATGCAAGCAATAGTTTGCCATACTAATAAATGTCTGGAAGCTACTGGCCACCACTTTGAGCACATCTTATGATTGCAGAGCACATCTTATAATTGCCAAAGGTAGCTTGTATTCATTTCATGATGTCTCAAAAAAATCTAGCATTAAGATATTTACGCTAGTGTTTCTTTTCCTGAAGAGTGCATTGTTTTTTGGTGAAATCTTTATACTTTCCTCCAATTCTTTGTTCAAGAACAAAGAAAAGCTGACATTTTTTAGGTTGCTTGATATAGAAAGGTTACAAATTCCAAATTCCAAATGCTACAGTTATTAAAATATAATGACATAGTGGGGGAAAAAAGAGCTCTTCCAATAATTCAGACAGAAGAAACTGTTTTTACCAGAAACTTTTAAAAGCCTTAATCTTTGGGGTCTTTCTTTATCCTTGGTACACAAGACATTTTCATTCCTCTCACAACCTCACATAATTCCTAGTCCTCGTCTTCTGTACTACCAAGCTGAGAAGTGTTGGGATCCAGAATCATTAGGCAAACCACACAGCTGCTGTCATATCCCGTGCCTCTATAATTTCCCCTGATTGATATATTTGTGCTCAGAATGGATAATC